>JADLZN010007369.1:0-253623 GCA_018155175.1 Sinocyclocheilus anophthalmus
AAAAGTCCATCTCTCCTATTGGAATTAAAAAAGGTGACCTCTGTTCTGTAAACATCCATGACAGTATTTCTTTTTTTGAAAATAACAAATGGAAATAGATCTCAAAATTATTTAGTTTGTGCATTCTTTCTACGTTTCTTTTGGACCTGAGGTAGAGAACTTGGAAACATGGTGGAAAAAAAGATTTTGTTGGTTTTTGACTTTAAAAATTAATAATACTTTAACAGGGATAGTAAATCACAATGTTAATTAAGTATTATTATTAATATTAACTTTATTTATCCCCCAGGGGAAACTGTTACGAATGAGGGGAATTAATTGTTATTGTCATCAACTGTCATCCATAAATATTCATTTTAATAATCTTTATAATAATTCATATGATTTTATTGTGGCCTGAGAAAATCATGTCTATTGTTTTGGTTTGTGAGATCGGAGACCGTGCTGTGCGCACAAAGAAAAGAAAAAAAAGAGTACAGAAACTTGTTGTCAGTGCTGCCCCGCGACTTTTATTAATAAAAAAGCCTAGATACTAGATCGCTACATTATATTCCCCAGCAACAAGGTGGTAAAATTTACAACAAAAAATTTTGAAGTACTTAACTCCGTAGCTTTCATTGTTTGTACTAGAGACCGCGCAACTAGCAGTTAATCACACACACAATGTCCTCTCCTCTCTCTCTCTCTCTCTCTCACTCCCTCTCTCCCCCCTCCCCACTCCCTCTCTCGCTCTCGTCTCCCCTCTTCTCGATCGATCGATAATTAATTAAAATAAATGGTATAATTCATTCAAATAAATGTGATCTTACTGCACTATTTAATCTCTGTGTATGATTTGAAGTGGGCAGAATGCTAGAGCTAACAAGCCGTAGCTTTGCATCGGGTGGTTCTTGTCTTCACATCGTGGATTAAAATCATTTAATGCACAGCTATCCATGCATAATCCTTTTGTAAGTTCCCCCTCCTTACACAGTAACGTTTTTTTTACGACAATCTTTCAAATAAGCCTGTTTCCCATTACAGATTTGCGCATAGACCGTTCGTAACAAAAGGGGGGTATTGCTAAATGACGGCGTTTTCCCTTCACATGTTATGCGACTAAACTTAAACCTTTTGGGCCTCTCGCAATAGTCATGGCACACGGATTTGGTGGGATTTTAACAGATTTTTTTTCTATATTATTCCAAGGATGCATATACGTCGTATCTTCTACAGAAGCAGCACAGAGCGCCACTTCAGAAACGGCTCGGCGCGGGCTGGATAAACCATCTTGACTAGAGTTGGCCCGCAGCAGT
This sequence comes from Sinocyclocheilus anophthalmus, assembly GCA_018155175.1. Lineage (NCBI taxonomy): Eukaryota > Metazoa > Chordata > Actinopteri > Cypriniformes > Cyprinidae > Sinocyclocheilus > Sinocyclocheilus anophthalmus. The sequence goes on from JADLZN010007369.1 coordinate 1,296, forward strand.
CCTCTTCAGTGGACCGTTCGCATCAGAGGCCACACTGGCACCGCAGACATGTGCACTGTAAATTGCTAGCATAAGGTAGAAAGCCCCTTTTACTTGAGAGCGGCCACTATATGAAGTGTTTTCTTGTAGGTTGTATATACCTGGCAAAATGATCATATGACTTTTTACAGACGCCATGTGACCTGTAAATGCGAAAAATACGTTTTCCATTGCAGTTTTGCGAATTATTCTTTTTTCGCATTGCCTGAAAAAACACCTCAAGCTAGCGTAAAAACTTTTTTGCGATATATAGCCGTTTTTGCGAAATTGACGCGTTTCAATTAGGCGTATTTTCAATTCGCAATTTAAATTTGCGCAGTTTGAAGGGTAATGGAAACACCGTTCCTACTGACGCCTTGGCCATTCTTGGTGTACCCAAAATGGTCCCACACTATCGGCTTCAGTCATTTCTCTGGTGGAAATAAAGCTTCGTTGTTTGGTCCCTCTGTCATATTTAATCTAGTGTGTGTAGTAGCCGATGTGTCTCTGATAAGCATGGCACTTTAAGCTGCTGCACCGCTGATGTAACTTTGTTTTTGTTTTGTGCAAGTTGCAACAGTTCCATTCCATGAAACAGAAACACTCTGTGTAGCGGAGCCTTTGCGATTAATTAACCGTGACGATTTTAAAACGCGATTAATAGTCAAATCGGTTAATCGCTGCATCCCTATTTCACCATTATGTAGTTCCAAACCTAGTTAAATTTTCTTTCCATTTAGGTAGACAAGGCCAATAAAATTTGAAGTTAATATGGGTTTCTCTCTTTTTCATCTTCCTCTCTGCTCTCCTTCTGTTTTAGTCACTACATGAGACAGATCCTAGAGGCTTTGCGGTACTGCCATGACAACAACATCATTCACCGGGATGTGAAGGTAGGCTCAGTGGTGTCTTAGTGCTTCAGATGACTGTAAGGTATATCAAACCCTAGTCTCGCATAGCCAGACCTTCAGACTGACAGCAAAAAATCTGGTAACCATTGCCGCTTTGAATGGCCAAGAACCACCTAAGAGCCCACATGACTGACAGGTAAAGCAACTAATCAAGTTTCGTTTTGTGTTCCCCGCAATCTTGTTTAGGGGCATCGGCAATGTCCCCCACAATACAGCCAGTTCTTCCCTAAATCTCGTTGCGACACCCATTTTAAAATCTATGCCAGTACGAAGCTTTACATAAATTTCAACATACTTACTGAGAAACTTTAGTTGATCCGATAAGCGCTCATTGTCATCAAGTGTAAACCCGACACCCAGCTTTTCACTACATGAGGGTGACTTTTGGCGATCAAGGCATCTTTGGTTCCAGGCGAATGTTTAAGATGCGACACACACATCTCCCATAAATCCTGTATAATATTCACTCATAGTGACGAAACCCTTTTTTACAACATTTTAACATGTGACTATAAGAGTTTTTCCACACGTGTGCAACTTCCCCCTTCACTCGGACTGCTGTAACCAAACCACCATCACACTGCCAAGAAGTAAACTGGTCCTGTTTTCTCCTAAAGCTTGACGTCTTCTATTAGCACGGTTTGCCTTCAGTCCCTTGTCATGACTGAAGCATTAAGTTTAATAATGGGAACCTTCTTATTAAAGGGCTGACGATCAGTTGCTTACATTACGCCTTCGATACTTATACTATAACTTCCGACTATAACTAATACGAACTATAGAAAGCCATAATGTCTCGCCCACATGATCCCCAACACGCTTACATGAAAAAAGTCTTATCATATATCTACTTGCACTGAAATCTTATTATCAGCCTGACATTTGGTTTATTATATTGAAGATAGTACAAGTTTTTTTTTTTTTTTTAAGAAAACTTTATTCTCAGTATTTTAATTTGTTAGACATGTAACAGGCATTTGAATACAAACCTCAAACATGTACAGTAACAACACTTCAATATTAAATGTGACAATTAAAAAAGTTAAACATGAAAATAAAACTTTGCTACATTTATTTTTACTGCTTAAAATATGTTTCACTACCAATAATATTTTGCATTGATCAGACTTAACAATCGCTGGTTTAATTACTTATTCTGTGTACCTCTGAACTGTGATCAATAAATGCAAACACAAAAACACAAATGCCTACACTTTGGTAAAATTTAGACAAAGTGTGTAATGAGTAGTATCAGTATTGTAGATTTTACTTGTGTTATGTATCTGACTTTAAACTATATATGTGATTTGCAAGAGAAAATTAGGTATTTGCAACTTCAGAGTGTGATGCCTCAGAGAAATGCAAATCTACCATCACCAGCCTCAGGGCAATCAGATCTTATTATAACAAAGATGATCTTGATGACAAAGTTCTGTGAATCATGATTTACCTCAAATCCTGGGTTTGTCTCAAGCCACAATGATAGAAATCTACAAAAGTCAGTCTTCACTCGTAATTTTTTTGTATTTTTGGGGGGGGGGGGAATTAATGCTGAAAGGATGCATTATATTAATCAAAAGTAACAGGAAAGTGAGTAATTGTAATGTAACAAAAAAGGAAACAAGCTGCCCTGCATGTACAAAGACCTGTAACAATAACATATGTTTGAAAAACAACCTGAAATGTGAGTACAGTCATTAAAAGTAAAAATGTGGCATGCTGAAAATGTGAGAAATCCCGTCAAAGGTATACTGTAGTTCACAAAAAAAAATTCTGTTGTCATTTACTCACCCCCATGTCATTCCAAATGTGTATGACTTTCTAAAGTTGTGATGAAACAGAAGTAGCAACATATCTTTTCTTCCATGTCATTAAAATCCAAATGAAAGAGCTTGTCAAAGAAGGAAAAATATATTACAGGTACTTAGTTCAAATTGTTGGTGTGATTGGATGGAGACTCATCTGAATGCAAGTTTCTAGTCAATTGTAAGAAAGAGGCAGGCTTTAAGTGGACTAAATGATTGGAGAATTTGTGAATTTCCATTTCATGCTGACTTTGTGTAAGACAAAAAACAGAGACAACAGAAGAGGGAAACCATTAATGTTTAGAATGACAGGAGAATTAGTCAATTATGACAGAATTTTCAGGTTTTGGTGTCGTAAACTCAAATTAAAATGTCAAAATTATTTCTCAAGCACTGAGTAAAGCAACAGAGTTGACCATAGTACTGTACAAACAATAAAACATTTAGGAAGGGAAAACATTTAAAAATCATAACCAAATATCTACTTAAAAATATTCAGAAAGAAACAGTCTAAATATATCCTAAATAAGGACAAAAAGACATAAAAAAAATATGTTTTCAGTTGGCTTTTAAACTCACCGAGCTTCGGTACATCCCTAATAGGGATGTAACGGTATGAAAATTTCTTATCACGGTTATAGTGACCAAAATTAGCTCCATGCGTTATCCACTCATAGCGTTTACTTCTACGGTATTGCAGGTGTCACCATGTTCTGCAGATGTGTTCAAAAAGTATCGACACAGTAAATTCACTGCTTAAGACCCCAAGCTTTTTATATTTAAAAACAACACCCTACAAAATACCATGTTGTTGTTGTTCTTGCATTAATCCACTTTAAACACAATAACATTACAAGGATTTCAGAATTTTTCTAAATGACACCTCTCTGATGAGCATACATGTAATAGCATGTTGAAATATCTAATGTAAATGTTCAAATAACGTTTTTAAAAACAGTTAACATAAAAAAAACCTCACTTTCTTCATAGCCCCTGTAAGCCCCCCATACATATCCATCAGGTCTCTCCCTCAAAATGATAATTGAGTATAATGATTTATGTTATGGGCATCTTTTATCGCATCCTTACGGATCGGTATAATGAGACCTAGATAACTTATCTGAATGGTTTAAATGTGTTGAATCCACATAAGCTTGTTTTTCATCAAACGGTCAAAATTTACAACAGGGCATGCAAATTCAGTCCATTTTTTGGACAGACAAAAAATGCACACAGGCTGAATGTAAAGGTAACTCTGTAAATCCACTCTCTGACACTAGGTGGCGCTTATGGATAAGCTGAATTAGAGCTGTTTCCCTTAACCTCCGTGGACAAAGCAGTATTGCAATTAAAAACACTTCCTTTAGGTATTACATTGCGCGAAGATGAAAATAAAATGCCATCGAATCGTTTCTGAAGACAGTCAGAACTAGGGCTGTCACGGTGAGGGAATTTCCCTTTGCGGTAATGTTGAGTGGCTCAATATTATGCGGTTTTACACCGCCAACAATATACCCATATATATATAGATAGTATAAGATATATTATAAAATATATATATACAACCACCCACACCCACGCATATACTATATATTACTGTATATTATATATATATAAGAATATATATATTTATTAATGTGTGTGTGTGTGTGTGTGTGTTACGATATAACTAACGAGGTCATGTTCAGAAGACAATGAAACCGAAACCAAATTGCGTTGAAACAGGAAGTGAAGTAAATGGAAGAGAATTACAAAATAACGGTCCACATAACAGAACATAAACCTAACAATAAGATCGTTAGGCTATCGTTAGCCTATATGTATACTGTTAGCCTATTTGTAATCTGATTTTCTAATCTGACTGGGCAAGAGACTTTCTATTGATATTAACACCTGCGCGCGTTCTAGACGGGCTGTCAGTCAGTGCAGTTACAGTGTTGCGCCACAAGGTGGTGGAAAGGGATTGTCATTCAACTACACGTTCAAAAACGCTGATTCATTCATTCAAAGAGAGACGTAATGAAACACGCTGTTGAAATCATTGTGACTTTGAGTGCCGCTTTAGAAGGCTCAGCTGACCAATGCGTCGATGCTAAGACAGAGATTTTGCTTTCCTTGGATATGACAACCTATTTTCACAAATATATATGACTCGGCCTGGAGGACAGACGCAAGTAATCGTACGCGCTCAGTCGATCTCTCTCTCATTCACTGTCTGTTTAGGCTTGTTAAGTGCAAATCTACGGAGCCTCTGTACAAATCAGCATGGTACACATTATGTTATCATTACTAACTTGTTTAATATTCAGTCCACATGCATGAAGTGTAAATCGAGAAGGGCATAACCTTACGAAAAAAGAAAACACTCAAAAATCGCGGTTGCTGTGGTTCTTGCATTCCATTGCGGTTTGCTCGTCAATAGCGCGGTATTGCGATATTGCGGTTATCGCGACAGCCCTAGTCAGAACCTTCAGAGGTACATTCATATAATTAATTAATTCATATATTCATTTGTATATATGAACTATGAGCAACTACTCTGCTGCTGTGCGCACGTGAGACTGTTACTTAAAACTGTGCTTTATGCTGGACAGAATTTATTTATCGTAAGTTGTTCAAATCGCGGTAATCTAATACGGTTTTAATGATAACGATGAAACGGTAATACTAACCGTGGGGTATTTTATCACTGTTTATCGTCAAACCGGTAATCGTTACATACCTAATCCCTAATATATAGCGTCAAGCTGTTCCATAGTTTAGGGGCAGCGATTGCAAAAGCGCCATCCCCTCTAGATTTCATCTTCAACCGAGGTACAACTAGAAGTTTCTGTGACTGAGATCGTAAAGATCTAGTTGGCTTTTGCTCCTGAATTAGATCCGCAATATACAATGGAGCTATACCATGTTGAGATTTAAAAACAAGTAATAGGATTTTTAAATTAATCCTAAAAGAAACAGGCAACCAATGCAACGATCTTAACGGGTGATATGATCTAATTTACAAGTGCCTGTGAGCATTCTTGCAGCCGCAATTTGGACCATCTGCAATCTATCTAAAATTTTATTTGGCGCACCATAATATAACGAGTTGCAGTAATCTAGTCTCGAAAAGATAAACACATAAATAACCTTTTCCAAATCTTTCTGGGATAAAAAGGCTTAATCTTAGAGATCAACCTCAATTTGAAAAAGCTCATTCTGACGATTTCATTTATCTGTTTGTCAAATTTTAGCGCGCTATCGCAAATCACACCCAGATTTTTTACCTGATGTTTCCTAAAGAGGCTCAAAGGACCCAGCTTAATTGCAACTGTCACCAGGTTCAGAAGGACCAAAGATAATCAATTCCGTTTTCGATTCATTTAGGCTCAAAAAATTTGCAGACAACCATGCTTTGACTTCATTAAAACTGGTCAACAATTTTTCCAAGGCGGTGGAGTCGTTTGGCTTGAATGGTACATACAATTGCGTATTGTCTGCGTAGCAATGAAATGACACACTGTATTTATTCCAAATCAGACCTAGCGGGAGCTTATAAAGAGAAAAGGAAAGTGGTGCTAAAACAGAACCTTGCTCAGTGCCACATGATAAAGGTGCTGAAGCTGATGTACACTCACCCATACGAACAGCAAAACTTCTATTTAAAAGGTACGACTTAATCCAATTTAAGGCATTTCCAGAGATGCGGGCAGATGTTTCAAGACGGGAGATAAGAATATGGTGGTCAATTGTATCAAACGCTGCAGTAAGATCTAAAAGCAAAAGTATCGTCACATTACCAGAATCTGTTGCCAAAAAAATTTATTTGAAAACTTTCAATAACACTGTTTCTGTACTATGGTGCTTTTTAAAAACCTGATTGAAATACTTAACATATATCATTTTCATCAAGAAATGACTCCAGTTAAGTAAAAACTATTTTCTCTAAGATTTTGGCTTTTGGCTATTTTCTCCACATATCCTCATTTAAAAAGCATGTCTTAGCACTGCATCTTTCACATAAGAGTTCTCACAGCTTCAAATCCATACTGAAGAACAATGGACGTGCGGAAGCAATCCAGTTGAAGAGATGCCCGTTTATTTAGCTCTGGTTCAAGAAGTTTCTTGCTTTATGTTTGTGTTCGGCCACACAATATTTAGGGAACACCGCTCACAATGAGACTCCTTTATGTCCGTGTATAGTATCCACTCAAGTAATGTCTAAAGACACCCACTTGTTGCCTGAGATAACTGTCCCACATTAGACTTTGATGACTGACTGTCGTTTGCACTAGCGAGTAATCTCAGCAGACTAAGCACATGGTTACGAAACATCTTGTCCAGCAGGAAGTACATGATGGGGTCTGTGCTGCATCGCATAGTTGCTAAACAGAGCAGGATGCTCTTCACCTCCACATACATGGATAGTGGATGGCAAGCGTCTTTTGGTGGTGATGCAGACCAAGACTGCTCGTTGATGATATGAACGAAGATGGCTTTATAGATGTGGTGTGGCAGGAGACAGACCACCAGCACCACCATAATGACAACAATATTCCGAAATACTCTTGCATAGACTCGCTGGCTGTCTGAGATGACCGCGCTTCTCCTGGACCTCCAGATGTGCCTGATCACTGCCATGTAAGCGCATAAGACCAACAGGAAGAAGACAAAGAACAGTGAAACGGCCACTAACGCAAAGACATGAGATCCTTCCCCGCCAACCTCCACTGCTATGCTGTAACACACTTCATCGCTGTCCTCCACACTCCTAGCCTCCCTGATCGAGTACAGCACCACAAAGGAAATGACCGCTATGGTTACGATGGCCCATGTGACCAGGCACAGAGTATAGGCCAGTTTCACTTGTCGATTTCGACAGAGGAAGGCACCTGGTAGAACTTTGAGCCACCAGCTTGGACGGTCAGCATGGGAGTGTTGAATCAACGAGGTGAAGCGACTGAGCGCCACCCAGCTCAATATCATCACGCCAATGCAGATGTTGATGTGGATCACTGGAGTTAGACCATTTATTGCCATTCGGCACATGGTGTCGTTCTGGTGCCATTTGGTCCCAAGTGAGTAGTATATGGCCTGTAATGGCATGGTGAGGCAGAGCAGCAAGTTTGAGATCCCTAGATTTATCAGGTAGATGTGAGTGGACGTTTTGACAGCAATTTTGCGTATGAACACCCAGAGAGAAATAGCATTCCCTGGCAGGCCAGTGATAGACATAATGGTGTAGATAATGGGCAGAACTACGTTTGTAGTGGACGTTTGGCACAGGTAAGATTCAGCATGTGAATCGTTTGCCATTGAGATCTCAGAAAGATATTCCCAGTAGCTAAGGGTAGAAAATATTTAAATAGTTATATTATTGTTAAAAATTAGTTAAGGATACAACAATTTGACTTAAAATTAAGGTTTTACTGTTAGTACATACTGTGAGTGAAAATTACATACTAATAAAAACCTGTGCTTCCTGTCTCCTGTATTTACAGAAGTAACTTAGAATATTTACAGGAACGTAAACGATATTTAAAGCCAATTGCAGAAGCTGATAAACCACTTTCACAATAAGTCAGCTTTTTTTCAGCGCGCATCCACGCGCTATATCAGGGAAACAGGATATTTTTAAGCTATTTGAAAAACTCAAACTCAGTCTCTTAACACCAACAAGACTTCACTTAATTATCAGTAAGACGCTTAATATACTGACATTGTCACTTGCACACAGCAATTTCTGTTATATTTTATTTATTTACTTTTTTAACTCTATTGCTGCTATCAAACTACCCTGTACAGCCTGTTTGCACATTCTTCTCTTGTACATTCCTGCTCATCTTAATTTTTATTAAGTCTACAGTATACTGTCCTGTGCATTTTATTTTATTCTTATTTTTTTTATCTTACTTTTTCCATACCTATATTTATTTATAATTTTCTTGTGTTTGTATTCTTAATAATTGCACTGTCCATGGAGCAGACCTGACTTACATTTCACTGCTGGTCATGTATTCTCTATATAACCATGTATGTGACAAATAAAAATCTTGAATCTTGAAATCTTGAAATATAAAGATATATATCTATATATAATGTTGACAGATATTCTGTAGTCATTACTCCATAGTTTTCAGCAGTATAGTGTGCTTGAGTTTTTACAGCATTTCACAGCAGCCACAATAGCAAAAGTTTTGCAGTTTTATATACTTGTTTTTTTTGTCTTTTTCTTATCTTTATCCTAATATTTGATCCGTAAATTTAAAGATATGTGGACTTTTCATAAAAACAAAAATACTTTATTATTTATAAATAATAAAGTTTTTGTGTTAGTGCCTTAATGGGCTTAGTACAACTGAAGCTAAAGTAATTGATGTTAAATATTCACCAGAGTTTCCAAGAAGACTTTTAGATTTTTTTATAATAAAGAAATCAGTAGTTGAAACAAATATTTTACAGTGTTTTGGTTTTAATTCTAAATGACTTATTTGTGTAGCAATATCAGAGTAAGAATATAATGCATAATATATGCAATATAATACACTTACCTCTCCAAATGCAGTCACTGATATGTGTAACAGGCATCTGTAAGTAGCTATGTTTTGGACCACCTCCCTTGACTGGCTGTCTAAAGGAAGTGACGGTCTGAGCATGAGTGATGTACGCTCAGTTCTCTTTTGCGAGGCTCCCGATTGTAGAACTGCTGTGAAACTGTAAAATTAGCTTTTTGTTATTTAATCATTGCTTCACAAAGTAGCTCATAAACTCATTTTTATAGAATTGTTAAAATAATTGGTACATGGTGGAAAACCTAGGGTATTTTTTGGACAAGACATTTGAGTATCATCTAGACTTTTTGTAAAACTTCTAGTTGCTTTTTAAAAGATTTTTAACGGTCACATCTGCTCTTGAATACCTATCAAGGATTTGTAATGGTCTCCTCACGACCTCTTATGGTTGAATTGACACATTGCTGTTGAAGGACTTTACAAAACAAATGTTAAAATCACATTGATGCTTATATTGATTTATTTTATCAATGCAATTTTTAAAGAAACATAATTTATTGTAGTTTTAGCACACAATACCTGAATGTGGATTACAGAGCTGTTTTTCCCCCTATTTGTTATATTGTTGTTGTTGTTTTTTGTCGAAACAACCGTTCATTACAACTCTGGGTGGTTACGAGTTAACATGCCAGTGACATTGAAAACAACAACAACAACAAAAGAAATGTACGCGTAATCTGAGTAACAGTACAGCTACTGTAATGCACCAATACATTCATCAGATTTACCCATCAGATTAGTAAATGATACTCGAAAAGACATGCTCTTTCTTTTCCTTAATAAAACAAATCCCTTCCAAATGCAAAATCTTTCCCGAATCCATGATCCACATATCAAAAGTTGCCTCTGCCTCAGCAAGGCTCCAGACTAACATCTTCTACATAGGGTGGCACCAGGAGCATATTTGGTAGCGCTGGGGGTGGTGTGTGGGGGTATTAAAAATCACTATTGTTTTGCATTCTTAACTGCAGTTTCTAATAATATTACAAGTTTATTTCTTGTTATATTATGGGACCGTTGAATGCTTGAATCTGATTGGCTGACGAACGTTTTAAGGTCTGCAATTATTTTCAGGGAAATGCACGATTAACGTAGTTCCGGGCAGGTCTTGACCGCATTACATATCCATATCACTTCGCCAAATGATTTCAGTTATTTCAAAGGTCTTTACAGCCTACAGCAGCAAAATAACCAAAACCCACAACGACACTGGCCAAGCAAATAAATATAGTAAACAATAGGATAAAAAACGACAGATTATTTCAATTCACACACTTATTCTCTCTCTCTCTCTCTGATAACTATATTATTAACTGCATTAGTCTGCCATCAACACTCAAGCCTCCGTTATTAGGTCTAAAATTACGTTTTGGAATTAGCAATGCAGGCGTTGGATGAGATGCGTAAGAAATTAACCCTACACAAGAGTGTTTTACGGACAAAAACTGGACGATTGCCTTGAAATATATCATCTGATCGATGTCTTAAGGTGTGGTGGTAACCATAGTATAAGCGCAATAATTGATTATTATTCCTTACGTAAACACCCGGTTAGTGGGGGTGTTAAAATAAGATATTCTAACTCTACAATTTTTGTTTTTTGGCATTAATAACTGCACTTTCTAATAATATTACACGTTTATTCCTTGGTAATACACATTTGGCAATAAAGCATTGAGCATGAGGTTGGGTGCACACCAATTTTTTTTTTTTAAAAACCGTAACATTTGACAATTTAATTTGGAAAACATTTATTCTGCTCTTATTAAATGTACCATTATTCTTCTATAGTATTATACGGAACTGACTGACAACTTCAGTAATTATACAGGAATACTCTTGCGCAAATTCTGTGAGTCTAAGTTTGCGTTTTGTTCAGGCACTTTTGATTTTTCTTACTTAATCCACAACAAAAGTGCAAAACGTTGAAAATGTGTTATTTCTTGATGATTTGATATTCTATAATAGTGATTTTACAATATCAAAACAAAAAGTAGAAATTAACAACTAATAAGCCAATAAATGCTCCTCTGCTGCCATCTACTGGTTATAGTGGTAATTTGATGTATTTTTTGTGTTTGTTTACCACAATAAACTAACAAATATGTAAAATCGCATTGTAAATTACTAATTTTTGGGTAGAGGCTTTAAAGTGCTGGATATAGGCTAATTGTGTGAAATACTTGAAAATCACTGAAAATTGCTTGAATTTCCCTCCTTAAAAAGGTTGTACAAACTCTGAAATGAGTAATATAGTTAACACCATGATTATAGTTGGTGTTACTACTTCTGGTTTTCTGAATTACCTCAGTGCTGTTTGATCTGTTTATAACAGAGAATTCTGTGCAGAATTTGAATGTATCTGAGCTCTGCTCAGACATCCAGTGTTGTAAAATCAGACATCTTGCAAGTAACATGTTGAGGGGTACCTCTTGTTCTACTTTGTTCAGACCCACTGGCACCACACCAAACAATGCATTGATAGGATCAGCCTTTATAACTCTGTTATATACCCTAGAAAGATGACCAAATAATAAGTTCCATAAAGTGTTGAGTTTGTGACATGTGCGGAACTGATTGATGGCTAAGCCTCTGAACATTTGAAATGTGGGTGATATCTCTGGAGAAAATTTTAAACAACCTACTTTGAGAAAAATGGTGTCTGTGAACAACATTAAATTGTAATTAATGCAATTTGACTATGCAAAGTATATATTGTGTGCCACAATATTTAATACATAAATTAATAAATACAAAAGCAGATAGCTGAATATCAACATAAATCCTTACTGAAATAATAGTTTAGTTGGCATTAATACAGAAAAAGTCGCTTCAACATAGTTAGTAAGGACTGTTGTAGTATGTATTGTATATTGAAAAAAGTACTGAAATGTTAGTATGCTGAGGTACCACGCTACCATGTAAACTACCCATAAGTTTTGCTTCTGCCGAACAGTAATGATTGCAAAACACAGTTCCCTGAGGTTAGCATGTTTCACAGCTTACCGCATGCATCACACAGGAAAAGCAGAGTTGCAAAGCATATTTTTCTCTCTAATTTTCCAAAACTGTGTTGGTTTGTGGCTTAGTTCAGTTTCATTTTTCTTTGGTTCTTCAATGTGTTCTGTCACATTTATAGTATGCATCTGAGGTGTGACCAGGCTCTTGGAGATGTCAGGTTTGGGTTTGGCCCTGTTGTTGCGATTGGCCCGACAGCAGCGCGAGCGAAACACCAGCTGGAGGACGGGATGTAGGCAACAGCTGAGAGCTGCAATGAAGATGGTGCACATTTTAATCCTGAACTCTACCTGACAGTTTTCATGCTCTGATGTTAATAAGTTGATTCTTTGCACGTGGTAGGGTAGGAAGCAGAGTACAAACATTATGACCGAGGCCAGGATCTTCCTGCGAACCTTTAGACCTCCTCCGGGCCCATATCCAACACCGACTAGACTTCCTCCCCTTACCTTCTGCAGATGGAAGACCAGCATGCTATAGCTGACCAACATCAAGCACAAAATGAAGAAGAATGCTGACACGCCTAAGCAGTGGATAGTATTGAACTGATCTTGATAGAAAACGTAACTATTGACAACTTGGTCAAAGCAGGTCCCATTAATTTGTAGCCTCAGTTTAACCCCCATACTAGCGCCCACAACAGTAATGACAATCAACCAGGTTGAAAAGCAGAGGATCCAACAAGGCCGTGTTTGTTTAAAGACCTGAAATAAGGCGTAGCCTGGTTTTACCACTGTGGTATAGCGATTAATGCTGGTCCACAAAAGAAAGCACATGTTGCAATAGAGGTTTATGTAGAAGCAAGAGAAAATGATCAGCTCTGCTGCATTGCAGGCTGGAGTTCCAGATTGCCAATTGGTGTTTTCTTTGTAGTAGGCTATTCTGAAGAAAAAACTGCAGCACATCAGCAGGTCTGATATGATTATGTTCAAAGTGAAGATGATAGTGGGTGTCCTCTCTGATCTCCAAAGATCCACCAAGACTATTCCATTGGTTGGAAGGCCCAGGGCAGCCAAAGTGAGATAGAGCCATGGCAAGATGGTTTCATGGCTTTCTTCAGGTTTTATCATGCATGTGCTACAGAAATAAAGAAAAAAGGAAATGAAAACAAGAAACTCACAGCTTCTCATCTCTGAATAGAAATAAGCCATTTTTTTTTATCCTGACTTAAGTTTTCCTTTTACTCAGTAAGGCAGTCTGCATATATTTATACACTCACTCTCTCTCTCTCTCTCACTCTCTCTCTCTCTCACACACACACACACACACACACACAACTGGTCAAAAATTTGGGATCATTAAGATTTTTTATTGTTTTTGAAGTTTCTTACGCTCACCAAACATGCATTTATTTGAATACTATTTTAAAAAATTATATTGTGAAATATCATTACAATAAAAAAGTTTTTAAAAAACAACTAATTATTTGCACATTTTTCTGTAATCTCGATTAATCGCATATTAATATAATATATATATTTTTTATAATTTCACATTGAATCTCCAAATGAATGTAAACAACATAAATATGGTATATTTTAAATGTATTTTAATGGCATCTTTTTACTAAATAGCCTATTAATGAAGACCAGTATCACTGATACCAATACTGCTGCTGATGTCTGTGTTAAATGCATTTTTCCCTCAATTTTAGCCATTAATTATAGCCATTCAATGTTACAGTATCATTTAAAGCCATTATTTTTTACATTTAAGAATCTTGAAAAATAAACAACAACTTTAAGTAACTTAAAACATTTTTACATAAACAATTGTATATGCATAACTATCTGAATATAGATTAATCTTTATTCAAGCTACAAAAGTGAGTGAGTGATTTCTCTTTTTCTTTTGTTCTTTGATTTACATCAATGACATAGTCTGCAGCAGGTTTCGCTATAAAAGCAGTGGTGTCTCTTTAAAACCCAATGCACATGATGCGGCTATGACTTACAACCGATTTTCTCCCAACTCTTTGCAGTCATTTAGGACTCTTTAACTCATGTAAGACTGTATTTATGAGGTCACTACTTGTCGAAAAAGTAGTGGGGAAGTCGTGGCTTAATGGTTAGAGAGTTGGACTCGTAACCTAAAGTTTGCGGGTTCGAGTCTCGTACTGGCATGGATTGTAGGTGGGGGGAGTGAATGTACAGCGCTCTCTCCTACTTTCAATACCACGACTGAGGTGCCCTTGAGCAAGGCACCGAACCCCCAACTGCTCCCCGGGCGCCGTAGCAAAAATGGCTGCCCACTGCTCTGGGTGTGTGTTCACGGTGTGTGTGTGTGTGTGTGTTCACTGCTGTGTGCACGCACTTAGGATGTGATAAATGCAGAGCACTAATTCCGAGTATGGGTCGTCATTCTTGGCCACATGTCACGTCACTCACTATTCACTTAAAATGGGCATTTTTGCCAATTTTTGTGCGGGTTTTTTTTATTATTCTTGAAGCACAAAAGAGAACTCCGTATGCATACTGTCTGAAGCAGCTTTCTATGCGCAGGTGCCAGATGCCTGTGTTCATAGGGAGCTTCTTAACAGGCTGCACACCAGTACCGAATTAACTTCTCTTTTGTCTCTTATCATGCTTGATAGCATGTTTATATAGTCTACTGTAACTGTAACCAAAGGATGCCAGGAAAAAATGGATGCTGCATTAATTGTGTTAAATATTTTTAACAAGTTAATCTGAAAAAATTGTAGCTTAATACTACTACTACTTCTATTACTTAACTATTTAAAGTCTTCAGTGTCACATGATCCTTCAGAAATCATTCTAATATGCTGATTTGGTGCTCAAGAAACATTTCTTTTACTTGTTCATCTCTCACAATGTTGAAACCAACTTTTGCTTCTTAATATTATTGTGGAAACCATCATACTTCAAAAGTTTTGGGTAAGAACAAAAAAATAAACCTTTTAATGAAGCAATATGCAGTAAATTGAAGAAAATGACAGTAAAGACATTTATAAGGATAAAGAACATTTCTGTTTCAAATAAATGGTGTTATTTTGAACTTTCTATTCATTAAAGAATCCTAAAAAAAAACTGCTATAACCTTAGCCCAATTGTTTGGTGTTTTAAGAATAACAGCCTTTATAATTATGATTGTAGACACAAAGCATGGCAAGACTGCATCAGCAAAGAAGAATAGTGGGTGAAAACCAAAAGTGAATGATAGCGACCGTCAAGCACTAAGAAGAATTGTGTTCAAACAACATAGAGCTAATGCAGCAAAATGACACCAAACCCCAATATTCACCTTGAAGACCCTGTTTCCACAAAAAACGGCCACATAGAAGTGCAATTGACAAAATTAATCACACACATCACTGCTAAAATGTGACCTGAATATTATCAACCACTGTTTTGGATAGAAGAGTGAGAAACTGATTCCCTTCTCCAACATCTCTGAACCAACTGGCCGATGCAGGTCAGGCATTTTTGTTTTTGCAAGTGTTCTGACAACTTATATAATTGTTGAAAATGTACTGTAACATAAGTAGTTGTAAAACAAAAGGCCATTTGCTTTCTCTGTGTACGTACATGGTTGAACAACAAAGTTTGACTTGGGTCATGTTTGACTCATTTTTAAATGAACGATACTGATTTATCCCTTCGAAAATTTGGTCATGTATAGCCACAGAATACATTTTTACTCTTACTGGTCAATAACGAAAAATTATGTCTTACAAACAAATCAAAATTCTAACCTGCTGTGGTCTAATATGTTGGTTGGAAATACACAAAATAACCTAACAACCCACAAGCTAAAACAGAAATGTGAAGCATATGCTGCTGAAACAAAAATAATTATTATTACCGTAATCCCTCCAGTGAGAAAGTGTAAGATGCAAATCAGTGTACCTTTGTTTACTGCCTGTATCATTGACTCCTGAGGAATAGATTGTGAAGTCCCCTTGCACAGACATGATGCTGATTCCTTTACTCGTTGTCTTCTGAAAGTCATGTTCATTGTTTTATTTGCAGAATCTTGTGTGTGTGTAAGCTGTTTGTGGGTGGGGTGTGTGCTTCACATAGGATGTATGTATGTTCACTTCTGACCACATCCTGAAAACATTTAATTTTTAGTGGCACACCAGACACTAAACTCAAGCTTTTCTTTACTTTCATGTGTGATTTAATAATATTATTTTTAATACATTTGTATAAATTAATAATTAATCATTAATAATTATTTATTAAAAATATATAACTAGAATAAAATGGACATAAAGATGATTAATCTTTTTGTGTATGCATTTAAATATTTTTCTTTTGACAGTGAATAAGCATTTTTGAATGATCACCTGTGATTTTTTTCATCACATATTAAGCCACTCTTATGTAAAGCCTTTCTCTCCCTCTTATTGTGCCCTGCTCTTGTGAATGAGAAGGTGTTTTACCACTAGGGGGCACCCAAAGGGTTGTGCTGCTTTTTCTGTCTGTTAACCCCCTTTGATTTTCTCACGGTATAGTGTAAAAGATAGTGTATATAGGACATTGAATCAGTTGAATTGCTGTTAAATTACTGTATCAGTTGGACTGCTGTTCTTGTATAAATGTATTAGGTTTCTCCTATTTTTACACAGTGGATGCAGTTCATTACAAATGATCCCAGCTGTTATTGCAGTACATAGAATGTGTTTGTTCATAGATGCATGTACTCTTGAAATACAACATAACATAATTGAATTACATGCTTGTTTTATTTGCTATGTATAGAAGCAATGCAAACACAGCTACAACACTAGGGCTGTGTATCACCAGCAATGTCACGATACGATACGTATCACGATACAGAGGCCACGATACCATGCGTATCACGATACAGGACTGCACTGAATTTCACCTTAGCAGAATTTAGTAAAACAGCTGTTTATTAAACACTGCACACTATAGTGCCATTTCTAACTATTGGCAGAGCAGGCAGCTGACCTCTGCATTATGAAGTGCCTCCATAACTGTACCACAGTACAATATAGTAATGGCATATGTTTCATTGTGCACTCTCCACCAGGTAAAATATTCTGATTGTTTGCATCTTGTTTTTAAGCCCATAAATAATAATGTACTCGTTCTAATAAATGTATATTGTAATGTACTCATTCTAATATATTAAAAAAATCATATTTACATTGCTGGTAGGTTATCATTGCACAAATTAACGAATTCTGTACGTTTAAAAATAAAAATAAAAATTAGAAGAGTTCTAAACTAATGCGCTGTCTTCTGTATCTAACGCACACACATGCTTAGTCACACACACAGATCACTCAGACATTCAGGAACAAACTTTTTAGCCCCCACAGTTTTATCAACTTAATAGCTTAATCGCTCAAGAGCTACATTATCTTTCTCAACAAGGAGCTGGTAACATCATTGTTTCTAAAGGAATTAAAGCCACAGCTTCACTGTTAATAGAGAAAATCGGCAAAACGGTGGTAATTCATACATACACAGCCTCTCTCTCTCTCATAAATGAGCACTTGATGAATTACACTTTTCTGAGAATAGATTATTGAAGTGGAGATAGCTAAACTGCAAGCTAACCAGTGTTTTCAGAAAGCAAGCGCGTTTATCCACAGTGGAGAGAGCGTGCGTACACAGGGTTGCCAGGTTGACAAAGGTAAGTAGCACACTTAGCAGATATTTCAGTATTGCGCAAGTGGGAAGCTCTGTTTCGGGGATTACGTCTCTATTTCAGGCAACCCAGTTGTGTTCCTCTGCGGCCAGATTAAACCTTGTTGTAGCCTATATATTATGCGCTATTCATTATTTTTTAGAAACCTTGCACTTTTCTGCTCAATTTTAAACATTGTTCTTGTATTTAAATTAAGCGTAGTCCACTGCTGCACACGTGCCACAATATCGATACAGGGCCAGCTGTATCGATACTCATATCATCAAATCTCTGTGACGATACATCGTCGTATCAATGTATCAAACACAGCACTAATACAACCCCGTAATTAAATAGGGTAATGTTAACTAACCTGTTGTTTTACAATAAGGTCAGCATTAGCTGATGCCTTAGATTTCACTGACTCACAGTAAATCAAATTATTTTACTGCATTTATTAATCTTGATTCATGTTAGTTTCTTTAAAAATATACTAATTACATTTTTAACATTTGAAGGTGTATAAATTAAAATTAGTTAATGTGTAATGAACAAACATGAATTAACAATGAACAATAATACTTATAAATTCATTTTTAAATTATTAATGTTTTTAAATTAGCCTAGATTAATACATGCTTTAAACATGTTGTTCTTTGTTAGTTTATGATGCAGTAAGGGCATGTTACTTATTTTTGTATGATAATTCTGTAAAATGTATTAATGTAACTTTTATTTATAGTGTTTCTACCGAAAGTAAATGCACTGTTCACAACACAATACTGCTTTTCTTTTAACTTTCCTTTAACTTTGCTGTGCACATGTAAATTTTGTCACATTCTTTACTTGCATAATAATAATAATAATAAACTTTGCTGTGTCTTTGGACATGGTTTATATGTTTTAAGAACTCTCATAGCACCACTTTATCTGTTGCTGGTGTTTTTGATAGTTTGACGTCCTGAGCGTTTGTCATAGGCACAACTGCACTGATATTTGGTAGCTCTTGTGGAGTGTCACTAGAACTGTTCAATCCTCTGGCGTTTTGCTGACAAAAGCTATTACAGATTATCTTCAGCATCACTTTGCGAATAGAACTACAGAACAAAAAGTACATGACTGGATCCAGACAGCTATTAAAGGCAGACAGTAGCAGAACTACTTCATTGGTTTTATCCAACACACTTATCCACTTGCAAGAGGTGTCTTTTGTTATCTGTGACATGATATAGAAAATCCTTACAGAGTGGTAGGGCACAAAACATATTGTGAAGAGAAAGAGCACAAAGAAGGACTTCCATGCTGTTTTGTTGTACTTGGCAGCATTTGGGAAATCTGGTTTCTCTTTGGAGGCTGTTAGAAGGTTCATTCCGATCCTTCCGTAGGAGATTACCAACGCGCCATAGACCAGCCAAAACATACCCACGATGGCAAAGTTGAAATAGGCTTTCCATTTGGATTTATACAGGTTTTTGTATTGGAAGCACTGTTGGGATTCACCATGCTCTGTATTCAGGACAGTGAAGCAAATGCCACAAACAAATGCCACAGCCCAGATGACACCGCAGAAAAGCACGCTCCATCGGCTATGCAGGAACACCCGCCTACAGGACGACCTCTGGAACTTCAAATAACGATCTACACTAATGAAGCCCAGTAAGACTATACTAATGTACATGTAAAAGATAATGCCCACCATCGTGCACAATAATGGCGGCAGCACCCACCGGTCATTGTTGGAATGGTACACCACTCGGAAAGGCAGGCAGATCACAAGGAGTACATCAGCCAGAGCCAGGTTAATGAGGAAAATGCAAACAGAGTTTTTCTTTGGATGTACTCGCAGAAACACCCAGAGAGCCAGCAGGTTTCCAGACAACCCGAACAGGAAGAAGAGTGCATAGAAAATAGTCAGCGGGACCTGCAAGCTGGTGTTGTCTGTCTGGCAGTTTGGCGGTGGAGTTTTCGACATGGTGGTCGGCGACACAATGGGAAAAAATTGAGGATTGTTTTTTTGTCATTGCATGTGTATATATCAGACCTTAGGGAAAAAAAATGCAGATGTCATTATAATGCTTACCAAAGACATTAAGTTTTAATACCTTGAAATGCAACAGAATGTCTGATGCACACTTAGGTATTGGAGAGTAACTTACCTTGTGAATTCTGTCCATCAGAGAACTTCTCTGTTGTTTCTTTTTGAATGTCTCGGTCTAATCTCAATTCAGATCTGTCTTTGCGAACTTCCTTTTTGAAAAAGCTCTTCCTTTTTTAGTTCCTCTAAACTCTTGCTTACCTCAAAGCACAGCTGTGCACCAGTTAGCATTAAAATAAAGTTTGCAGGCACTTTTAAAGGGGGAGTGCGTGTCTCAAAACCACATTTAAACTCCACCTTACATCCCGTGATCACCGAAACACACAGATGAGGGCTGTTGAACAATTAAAATTTTAAATATAATATTATATTATCTTATTTTGACAATGTTTCACTCATTAATATTCCACTTGTTGAGCTTTGATAATTGCCCATACAGAGACTACAAACAACAATACTCCACTTAAATATCCTGTCTAGATTTTGTTTAAGTTAAAATCAATTTAATAAAGGGGAGTATTTCTTCATTGTTTATCGAAACGGGAACACACTAACACACACACACACACACACCACACACTAATACAAGTGTGGGCAAAATCATTTAAGTCAGCACCAATTGTGCAAGTTCTCCCACTTAAAAAGATGAGAGAGAGGCCTGTAATGTTTCATCATAGGTATACCTCAACTATGATAGACAAAATGAGAAAAAAAATCCAGAATATCACATTGTAGGATTTTTTTAAGAATTAATTGGTAAATTCCTCGGTAAAATAAGTATTTGGTCACCTACAAACAAGCAAGATTTCTGGCTCTCACAGACCTGTAACTTCTTCTTTAAGAGGCTCCACTGTCCTCCACTCGTTACCTGTATTAATGGCATCTGTTTGAACTTGTTATCAGTATAAAAGACACCTGTCCACAACCGCAAACAGTCACACTCCAAACACCACCATGACCAAGACCAAAGAGCTGTCAAAGGACACCAGAACCAAAATTGTAGACCTGCACCAGGCTGGGAAGACTGAATCTGCAATAGGTTAGCAGTTTGGTGTGAAGAAATCAACTGTGGGAGCAATTATTAGAAAATGGAATACATACAAGACCACTGATAATCTCCCTCTCTCTGGGGCTCCACGCAAGATCTCACCCCGTGGGGTCAAAATGATCACAAGAACGGTGAGCAAAAATCCCAGAACCACACGTGGGGACCTAGTGAATGACCTGCAGAGCGCTGGGACCAAAGTAACAAAGGCTACCACCAGTAACACACTGCGCTGCCAGGGACTCAAATCATGCAGTGCCAGACGTGTCTCCCTGCTTAAGCCAGTACATGTTCAGGCCCGTCTGAAGTTTGCTAGAGATTATTTGGATGATCCAGAAGAGGATTGGTAGAATGTCATATGGTCAGATGAAACCCAAATAAAACTTTTTGGTAAAAACTCAACTTGTCATGTTTGGAGGAGAAAGAATGCTGAGTTACTTCCAAAGAACACCATACCTACTTTGAAACATGGGGGTGGAAACATCATGCTTTGGGGCTGTTTTTTCTGCAAAGGGACCAGGACGACTGATCGTGTAAACGAAAGAATGAATGGGGCCATGTATCGTGATATTTTGAGTGAAAACCTCCTTCCATCGGCAAGGGCATTGAAGATGAAACGTTGCTGGGTCTTTCAGCATGACAATGATTCCAAACACACCGCCCGGTCAACGAAGGAGTGGCTTCTTAAGAAGTATTTCAAGGTCCTGGAGTGGCCTAGTTAGTCTCCAGATCTCAACCCCATAGAACATCTTTGGAGGGAGTTGAAAATCCGTGTTGCCCAGCGACCGCCCCAAAACATTACTGCTCTAGAGGAGATCTTGCATGGAGGAATGGGCCAAAATACCAGCAACTGTGTGTGAAAACCTTGTGAAGACTTAGAGAAAACGTTTGACCTCTGTTATTGCCAACAAAGGGTATATAACAAAATATTGTGATGTTTTTTTTTTTTTATTGACCAAATACTTATTTTCCACCTTAAAGACTTATTTTCTTTAAAAATCCTACAATGTGATTTTTCTGGATTTTTTTTTTTCTCATTTTGTCTCTCATAGGTGAGGTATACCTATGATGAAAATTACAGCCCTCTCTTCTTTTTAAGTGGGAGAACTTGCACATTGGTGGCTGACTAAATACTTTTTTTCCCCACTGTAATATATATATATATATATATATATTAGGATGCACCGATAGACAACTTTTTCCATACTCTGCTCCTACTACAATATTTTCTTTTTGGTAATTGCCGATACCGAGTACCGATACCAATAATTTTATTGCATTTGTAAATTTTTTAAACTACCATAAGTAGCTTGTGCAATTGTTTTACTTACTTCTTTTTGACCTAAGCCGACCGACTACAACTTTAAAAGTGATGTCCTGTGAGAAAGGGTCTTCACTCGACAAGCCTGCGCATCTGCGCCGCCACGTGCCTCAATCCACTCCGCTTGATTTGGCTCTTCGCAGCGGACGCAATCAGCTTAGCAGGTCACATTCATTACTGAATGTTTTATTTATTGCTCTAGGACTTTGTAGACATCTTTAATCTCTAATAACTTCATTCTGCTGTCTGTTGTCGGTGTTTCTTTGTCTGAATACGGCACTTATCACATGCTGTGTGGTATCGGCTTTTGGTATCGGGGCATTTTAATGAGTACGAGTACAGGAGACCAGTATCTGTACACGATACCAATACCAGTATCGTGCATCCCTAATTATAATAATATAATATATAATATATATATCTATCTTATATTATAATACACACATTTTTCCCTTCTTTTGACTTTCCAATGTGGGTCTGTATAACAGAGTAACGTGTCTTTTTTTTTTTTTTTTTTTTGCCGCCTCATTGTTGTTTGGCTGGCCTCAAAGGAGAACTCTGCTCCAGTGAAACTTGGTGGCTTTGGTGTGGCTATACAGCTGGGAGAGTCCGGATTAGTGGCTGGAGGTACTTGGAAAAATCCTGTTATAGGTTAAACTTGTATCACACAACACATGGACATTTCTTGTGTACCTGCACTGCATGCTAAGGGCTTCAATGCATGCACAGAGAAACTTCTAGTCAACAAGATTCATATGCAGTAAAAGCATGTAATTGAAGCACAAACTACAAAGGAAATAACATCATATTTTCATTTATTAAAGAACTGAAACTCAGAATAAGCTTTCATTTCTATCACAAAAACTAATCATGCATTCAGTTCCTTATTTTATGTTTAGGATGTAACTATCATTCAGTATCACTTCATAAATTGAGTCTTCATCTTCAATTTTGAATCATCCAGGCGATGATTTTGTTCTGATTAATGAGCTCTTTGTGACTAATGCTGTTAGTGAGTGGCTGGGTATGCATGATTGTGCTTAATTGTTCAAACCTCGTATCATCGACAGCTCTTTTGTATGTATTTGAATAGACGCTCACACGTGACATGTTGTCTGTGCTGCAGGACGGGTGGGTACTCCGCACTTCATGGCCCCTGAGGTGGTGAAAAGAGAACCCTACGGGAAACCTGTGGATGTTTGGGGCTGCGGAGTCATCCTCTTCATCCTCCTGAGTGGCTGCCTGCCCTTCTATGGCACCAAAGAGCGTCTGTTTGAAGCAATCATAAAAGGAAAATATAAGGTAAAAGTTTAATAGCAAAGTCTGTTAAGATTACTGTAAATAAAGACATGCTGGAAATATCCTCAACTTGAGGTGAAAGTGGCAATATATACTGACAGTTACTTAATACACATAAATCACGTCCAAAAAGCAATGGTCCAGCATTTTGCACTTTCCATTTGTCTACCCGAGTAAAGACATTTTAGGGCTTGAAAAATTGCTTTCACACTAATCTGATCTCAAATCAGGAACCGCTAACATCAGATTATATCCTCACCACATAAACTGTTCAAAACAACTTCAGCTAGTTCCGGTTCTCTAATTTGGTCAGAGAATCAAAGTTAAGATTGTTGATAGTCTTTTTTTAGTTTAATTTTGGGTGACGTTTTCCATTAAAATAAACAAGTACAGACAAGTTAGACTTAAATACTTTTGTCCTTAGTCAGCTTTCCACACAATTTGAAGTGGATGGTGATTTTAAAGGTATCATAAAAATGGAGTGTTCTAGACCAACATTCCAAGCCGTATATTGAGCTTTGTGTGAAGAACAGACTGAAATTTAAGTCATTAGTACTAAGCATTGGTGCTAGTGCCAGAATCGTTTTGTTGCTTTTATCAGAGGATCTGGGTTTGTCTTTTAATGTATGCATTTGCTGTACAGATGAACCCCCGGCAGTGGGGCCAGATCTCGGAGAGTGCCAAAGACCTTGTGCGCCGTATGCTGATGCTGGACCCTGCAGAGAGGATCACAGTGTATGAAGCTCTCAACCATCCCTGGCTCAAGGTATCAACAGCACTCAAGAAACATCTGCTCACTGATCTTACTGATGTTTTTTCATGTATTAATCTGTTTGCTATATGTAAATAAAATTATTTAAAAAATGAAATATGAAAAAATTCATAGAGAAACAAAATATATGTAAATATAATGTTTTATTATTATTGTTATTATTATTAAAAACCATACAGACTGTTTCACTAATTGGATATTATTTTCCAGCTTTGAGGTCTTTATGGACTTAAGATATCATTCCTTAATGAGATGAATAAGCACCATTTGAATTGTGCGTTTCCTTTTAGGAGAGAGACCGCTATGCCTACAAGATCCACCTTCCTGAGACAGTGGAGCAGCTGAGGAAGTTCAATGCCAGGAGGAAGCTAAAAGTGAGCCATCAGCACTTTACGATCTCTGCATATTGCTTTAGCAGCTGTTCTCATGCATGATTCACCTGGATGTTCTGGAGTGTAAAATAAAGACCACAAATAAAAATTAGGGCAGGAAATTGCAGTGCATGAGTTGATTAATATCTATATGGTTTGACAGGGCGCAGTGCTTGCCGCAGTCTCCAGTCACAAGTTCAGCTCTTTCTATGGTGACCCACCAGAAGAACTGCCTGACTTCTCTGAGGACCCTACTTCATCAGGTACTACAGCAACCAGCAGAGATGCAACATCAGCTTCCACCCACTCTGTCTTCCTGAAGAGATGTTTTTTGTGATTTGTAGTCTCTCATCACAGTGTTTTGGTTACTTTGATGATATCATTCTGACAGAGAAAAAGATGAAGCTTGTTGGTAGCATGCTAAGACAAGCATCACAGTCAGTATGGCCTACAATAAAAAAAAAAAAAAGCCAGGCAGACAATAAAATAGACAAAAAAAAATTACATACAATTACACTGAGAGAGAGACCTGAGCAGGGGGATGAGAATATCATAAAAATTTAGGGTGGGCTCTTTTGACTTGAACCAGTGAGCAAATGCCCTAGGAACGGCTTACAATGCCCTGACAACTACCCACAACACCCTTTTATCATGCTGGGGAGCTCTGCATAGGATACGCCATAAAAATTTTCCAAGAAAGTGAAAAATTATTTCTTTTTAAGCAGCCATCACAGAGATAGACCTTACAGTGTACATTTCACATACTCCCAAACAAAACACAAATGGTTTGGTTTAGAATCTGGTTCATGTTTCCTGTTTATTTCTCATATCATCTTTGGTAACTTTCCATTTTTTCTGCAACACTTAACACAGGATTTAATGTGTCACAATTTTTGATAGTGTACTGGGGAAATTATTTGAACGTGCAGAAGTTGTTATTCTCAAACTTCTCTAACTGATTGTTTTGAGAGTGCGGGTGAATCCTATCTCTATTCATATCACAATCATCTTTCTATTGTTAAATTATCCTTGTTGCTTGTTTCTATGCTGGCCACCCTGCAGGACTACTAGCAGCGGAAAGTAGGTGTCACCGTCTGTCTCCTTACAAAGTGTTTGCCTGCTACTTTCAAATCAAGTTAATGCTTTTCCTGGGTATTTAAAGGTCACTGTGTGTGGTCAATTGTGTTTGTGTGTACATGTAAAGGGGCTGTGTCACAAGTGCTAGACAGTTTGGAGGAAATCCATGCGCTGACTGACTGCAGTGAGAAAGACCTGGACTTTCTTCACAGCGTCTTCCAGGACCATCACCTCCACACATTGCTTGATGTAAGAGACTGTAACATACAGGCAGACACAAACATATTCACACCAATAAAATTCTTCCTTCATTAAACCACAGAATCTGATGTGTTGAGATGCTGTTAAATCTTGCTTTGATTATCTTGTTTTGAATTTGTTAAAAGAAAATGTCACATTATTTGACGTATGTCACTAATTTAAAATTAGTCATAATTTTGGCTATGCAATGACCTGTCTACGCAGATTGGATTTAGTTTCTTAACGTTTAGCAAACAGTTTTTAGCCAAATCATCTTACAATAAACTAATTTCACACCAGTATTAATGCAGAATTGATCTTGGTGACCTCCGCAGTGAGCTGCTAACAGCCTACTGCCTTAATCATTAGCCTTCCACCACCCAAACAAAAAGCCCTCCATGCTAAAGATATCGATCTACTTGAAATAATTAGCCATAGCTAACTTAAAGTTTTTTTTTTTTTTTTCTGGGTACCTCAACTGATTAATTCAACTGAAATGTCAGTAGTCCAATTTCAGAATTTTCAGTCTCATCTTTTTTGTTTATTTGAGAACTCAATGGATTTGTTCATTCATTGTTCTTTGTTCATTCATTGCATCTTTCAATGCTTGTCCAAGCACACACGTCGCACGAGTCTTTCAGTATTATGGCTTTTTGCGGTATTTGTCTGTGTGAATAAGTGCAGCTGTGGACTCTCCCTGCTTTCTCTATGTTTGTGTGTGTGTACGAAGGCCTCTATAGAGAGGCGTACAGCTCGGTACAATCCAGTGTGGATGATAGGGCCTGTCTCCATAGTTACAGGCCAGAGGAAAGCAGAGAGGAGGGCACGCCCCTTATGCCAGTGCTCTGTGGGTAAGATTATCACCAGGAGGCTGTGAATGCACGTCGTCCCATTGAGAACTCAACTCCTACCCTGAATAGGGAAGGAAACAATAGCACCTATTGTCAGCCTTCATGATTTTTCACTGTTGCAGCTCCAGCAGTATCTGTCTATCAGAAGAGCTGCTCCACACGTTAAGACTTTGCCATCCTCTCTATTCAAGCTCTGTGTGTAACTCTACATTCATGAAACAGAGGACAGAAAGGTTGAGATCCTATCAGGACCAGCTTTGTCTGGAGTTTAACTTTGGTTTCGGTTGGTTCTTCTTTTGATGTGGTGAGTAACCTGGGGTATTTTCTTAGCCAGACACTTTCTTTAGTAAGCATATTCCTTGTTGCTGGAGATGTAGCAATTTTTCGCTCCGTGTTACCCTGAAAGTTCTGTTCTGTTTGTGTCATGTTGTGAAATGCAGATTAAGATGTATAAAGAACTGATACCCTGTGCACAGCACTCATAAATAGCATACCATGCATGTGTTATAGATGTGTGTGGTATTTTTCTTGTGACCTGGTTTGTCCTATAAGGGTTGGTACTCAAGCTAAGTCTCTGAAGAACCACGTATTAACAGATGTGGATTGCAAGAACATTTATTTTCAAGTAACTCACAACATGCTGAAGCTGACTGATGTGCAGAAGAAAGCACCTGCAGAACACTGGATACATGGAAAACATCTGTTAATACATTCATTAAAACTGTTGAGAACTGTATTCCTCATCACTGAATGAAAATTTATTTAATTATGCATCCCTTTTTATGATTAACATTTTGCAGGAGAAACTATAACCTGTTGCATGCAATAGAGCTGTTCAGTTGTGATGTCAAATTGTTGGCCCTAATCAAAAAAAGCACTGTGTGTAGATGAGAAAGGGTTCACTTCTTATTGATTCTCCTCTACTCAAGAAGCAAAATATAACACATTACCCAACATATTGTTTTATTAAACATTGATTATAATATTCAATTTTGTTTTGAGCAAGGATGAATTTTAAAGTATCCTGATCTGTCGTTGCATGCTGCAATGTTTTTAATAGAGCAAATAAATCTTGTGATTGTTCATTTATCCATTCTCCCTTTTTCAGCTCTACGACAAGATAAACACCAAGTCTTCGCCACAAATCAGGAGTCCTACAAGTGACGCCGTTCAGAGAGCCAAAGAGGTGAGTGCAGGCTACAGTTACAGAAAGATGCCTTTGTAATTATAAAATTATGAGGGTCAAAGAAGTTCCTAGCACAAGTTTAATCGAACTTCATCGTAGTGTTCAACTTAATCATTGATTTAAAAGAATAACCTCTACCAGGACTACTTTTTTTTCTACTGGTCTAAACAATCTCACATTTTTGGGGGGGAAAAATGAAATGTAATATCTATTTTCAATATCTTCAACAAGAAAGTTTGTTAATGTGACTCAGAATTGAATGGAACAATGTTTAGATGGTTTGTCTTATTTCTGCTATCTTGGATGTGTTAATTCAGAATGACATTTTAAATACTTAAATATGATAAATAGAATTTTTGGTGTATGATCTCATTTTTAGCTACTATTCTGTCTAGTCTGTGTTTGCATTTTAATACAGCTCATCAGGACATTCAGAAAAGACTCACTGCATGACCTACTCACTCCTTCGCTTTCCTAGAAACAGAATTTCCTCACTGCATATTTCGTTCTTGGTTTTTTCACTTCTGCTCTGTGACTGTGGTTTAGTTCACAATAATTTTTTTAAGAATTAGTCATCTATAAAACAGGAAGTATGCTAAATTGTCATAACTAAAAGCTAAAAAAACATGATATGTTTTGCTTTGTATGTAAATTTTATTAACAAAAAAAGTATTTTTAACAGATGATGGTCCCACAAATTTTAGCTTTTCAAATAGCAAATCAGTTATAGTCATTTTTCTTTGAGGTATTTATTTGTGGTCATTAAGTCTTTTTTTACTCTATACCGTGTCTGTTCATATCTGTTTTTTTGTTTTTGTTTATTTTTTTAAGAAAGCAGACGGTCACATGATTTTATGTAGTTTAACAGAAAGCCTCAAACAGAGGTCTGTTTTGTACTCAATGCCTCTTAAGAATTTTATGATTTATGTGACATTTACAGATCCCTAGTGGTCTATTGCCTGTTTTCTTCCTGGTGCATTATAAGGCATTTAAACCAGTTGCATTTATAAAGCCACATTAACAAGTGAATGTCTTTGTTTGCTTTTACCTACGGAGTAGATTAGAAAAAATATAGAATAACAAAATAATGATTGTGTGGTGTTGGACAAAGCAGCTCTTTTATCGCCGTTCATACGCAAGTGTGGAAGCTTGATGAGAGCAGACTGACATGACACTTCTCAAATTACATGAAAGTAAATTTGAGCGTGAAAATGCATTTAGTTTGGTGGGCTTATCGGGCTGTTGGTGTGGTTGCCTCAATGTTGACTGAAGCGTTTTGCTCTCTTCATTTGCACAGAAACCAGTTAAAATCCTCACTAAGAACACAAACAGTGAATAGAATATGCCAATGGTTCTGTTTTGTCCTTAACACACTAAATTAAGATATAGGCGCAAGCTATCCTTTAATCCCAATGTCTAGTAATTTAACAAGCATTTTAAAAAATCCCTTGCTGGATCTAAAAACTTAAAAGACATTGATCTAGCATTTCTCATAAGCAATTGATGTAGCAATCTATTTTGTAAATGTATGTTATTGATCTTATTGTAAATTATTGTGTATATGTATATTTTTTAAAATTTGACCACATAATGTTTAATTTAAAAACACTCAAACTTCTGGTGAAACAACATGTTCTCTGGTTACGTATGTCAAACTTCTCCAATCATTTAGTCCATGTAAAACCCGCCCCTCCTCAATCTTCAAGTTTGCATTTATTTTTGAATGCAACACCCACATCTCAAAATCCAATCATAATCCTATGCATAGAACCAAGTCCCCACCCCATCTGTCACTACTTTCATTACATCACAACTTGAAAAGTGATATTAAATGTAAAGTGAGTTTTTTAAAGAAGGGATTAGTCCTCCACAAGTCCCCATATAGTAAATTTTTTCTTGAAGTTGTTGTTTCATGTTGACTAAAAGTTAGTGAATCAAAACTGATAATGACTTATCATATAGCAGTTGCGTCAACAGAAGCATTCCGAGTATTTTGAATATGTCAACAAATCCTAGCTTGGTGCTTCAGATAAGCTTGATCAAACAAATGTGCTAAGTTCCCATAAAGAAGTGAAAGTAATTTTAGTTTGAATAGTTTAGACCATCTGCATACTCTAAGATAAAAATAGTAAGATTCAAACTAGTCTTGATGGTTGTTTTTGGTCTCAAACACCCTCAGTGGTCCTCTTGGTCCTGACCCCTCTAAAACAAGTCTGTCTCAGTCAGTCACAAGTCACACAACCTATAAAGCTCAACCATTTCCTTTAGTAATGCGCATCAAAAAGGAACTCAGGCCTGCTGGTGATTAAATAGCTGTGCTCTCGAAAACCCTTCTTGTCCTCTTGCTTGTGATCACTGGCAATGGTGAAATGCTTAAGGATTATCCTCTTTGCATTGCTTAGAGCTAGCGGGGCGGAAACTAACCCATCACCTCTCACTGTTTTCCCTGAGAGACTGAAACTTGCAGAGGCGGCGTGGTGCCTATCTCCAAAAATTCAGCTTGCGACTCTGCTGCTTCTTTTACACAGACTATATGTATAAAATGTTATAAAACTTTCCTGTGTGTGTCTCTCATGCTAAGACATACGCAGAAGATTGGTCGAGCACGGCTTTGAAACATCTGGAATATGTAAGATGCAGATATTTTCCCAATCTTATGTCCACTTATTTTTACCACTTTTGTAGAACATGTGGAAATTTCTAGGATTCTTGTAAATGTCTGAGCTTTACATTTAGTGATGTTGACTGGCAGTGAGGGGCTGCCAGGTTGGTTTGAACATTGATTCGAGCTCATTAGAAATGATTAGTGTGGTTCAAAAGACGTTCAGGATCTGGCGCTCAGCAGCATTCAGCAGGGAGTTATGACATATCTGCAGTACTGTGACAAATCACCCCCTCCCACCTGACCCGTCCCACCCCGCCAATGGAAGGGCCAAATGAGACCAGGCAGCAGTGCTGATTGGTCACATGGGGTCTAAGGGTCATGCCAGAAATGTTTGCGTGTGTCTGTCTCTTCTGATATATGATGTGTGGGGTCTCAGCAGTCCAGCTCAAAGTTGTGTTGCAGTGTACAAGATTAAAAAGCAACATCTTTACTTGCTTTAAGAAATATATATCATGGAGATGACAGTTTGAGGAAAATCCTGAAGACTCTGTCTGTCTGTAGGTACTGGAGGAGATTTCATGCTACCCGGAGAATGCAGACGCTAAAGAACTGAGACGGATTCTAACCCAGCCCCATTTCATGGTCAGTTACAGCAGCACAGTGCTGATTCTTTTGTTAATCTCTTTACAATACACCTTAAAGTCAACATGAAATCAAAATGAACTCTATTTACTTTCTTAATTCACTTCCTGGTCTTGTTGTGAATCATTAATTTGTGCATGTTATTCTTTGTAATATTTAATCAAAATGTTATACCTTGTTTTTCCTCTTAAACATTTTTGTAATGCTGGCGTCACTTGTGTGGGCTATTGGATAAAATAGTAGCCAATAGCCAAATATCTGATTAGTCATTGTTTTAGCAAACTCACATTGCATCTGGTTACAAAAAACAATCAACAAAAAAAAAAAAAAAAATAGAGAAAACACAACAACAACAAAATAAAATAAAAAATAAAAATAATAATAAAAAAAAAAAAAAAAAAAAAAAAAAAAAAAAAAAAAAAAACACATACACAAACAAAAATAAACACAAAAAAAACACAACACAATCAAACACACCACAATAAACAAACAAATACACACAAACAAAAAAAAACAATAAAAAAAACAAAACAACAAACAAAATACAAAAAAAAAACAAAAAAAGCACAAATAACAAAACAAATATAAAAATAAACAATAAAAATAAAAAAATAAAACAAAAAAAAAAAAATAAAAAAAAAACATAACAAACAACCAAAAAAAAAAACACAAAAAACACAAAAAAAAAACAAAAAACAAAAAATATAAAAAACAAAAACAAAATCACACAAAAAACATTGGAGGTCCTAAAACCACCCTTTTCACCATCTAATCAATTCCCACCCTAACTTTTAGTATTCTGTTGGAAATAGGCTTAATTTAACATTATTTATTTAATTTGTTTTATTTTTATTAATACTTTTATTCAGCAGCGACATAATAAACGGACTAAAGATGACAGTAACGACATTTATAATTGTTCAAAAAATAAATTCTGTTCTTTTGAACTTTCTATTCATCAAAGCATCCTGATGTATCATTGTTTCCACAAAAACATTAAGCAACACATCTGTTTTCAACTGTTTAACAGAAGTAAATGGTTTGTTAGAGCCAATTCAAATTGACTTTAAGGATCTCAAAGTGATTCTCATTATCATTGCAGTGTACGACAGCACTGCTAACATCAGGAAGTACAGTGAAACAACAAAAGGGGAGTCTTCATGCTTGATTAAATTTCTGTCAGCAAAACTCTCTTTGAGAGCTTAATTAGAGCACTTGTACTTAGTCTTCATGAGCTGGATCTGTTTATTCGGGATGTTGTCCGTGGTGTTTCACCATCTCAGATTTTGCATTCCTTTTCTGTAATCATCTTCTATAATCAATTAGCTGTTTGTTAGTCATCTGTGTTCAGAGCATTATTTCTGTGTTCTTATCAGTGGGACAAACAACCTCATGACAGATGAAGCAGAGAGTTTGCCCTTCGCTCCACACTGACTGTTTGTCAGTAAGGTTAATCTAGAGCAGGGGTCTTCAACTAAAATTGCTTGAGGTCCAGTAATGAACCCTCCTCACCAGCCAAGGTCCGGACAATTATATACCTTAAAACATGAATTGACCGTTTTTACCAGACCAGGGTTTCTGCAGGATATTTAGGGGTCATATGATGCCCATTTTCCACAAGTTGATATGATTCTTTAGGGTCTTAATGAAAAGTCTGTAACATAGTTTGGTTAAAATTTCTCAATGGTAGTGTAAAAAACACTTTTTTTTTACCCTGTCAAAAACAGCTCTTTTCAGATCAAGCCGTTTTTGTAGCATTTCCCTTTAAATGTTAATGAGCTCTGCTGACCCCGCCCCTCTCTTCCGAGCTGCTCTCAGAGAGACTTTTTACTTTAGCTGCATTCATCGTGAAACTGCTAATTAGCACATTATTAGGAAAGGCGATTTGCAAAGATTCATTACAAAACATTATACTCACTTCTTCTGTAGATGAGACTGGATCATGAATGATTCGCGTGAACATAGACGCATTTAGGCAGATCGGGGGAGCATTCCCTTCAGAAACAAACAAAATCCACTGCGAGTTCAGCGGCTCAGATGTCGGGAGTAAATGACGACTGCTATGTTCATTATTACATCCAACAACAGAACACCTCAATCGCTTGTTAGGAGTCATTCTTGTCTACATCTGCTCCGGCGGTGAAACAATGGTGGACTGATGACAGCTCACTCAGGGTGGGTCTAAGGTAAGACGCCAGTTCAGTCTGTGCTGAAATGCTACTGTCAATCAGACTATCGTGGGAGGGGCCTGAGATCGGCTCGATTTGAGAAAGGGATAAAGATTTGAGCAGATAAAAAAAAAAACACTGGGTGGATTTTTATCATTATAGGGTGGTTGTGTACACACACTGCCAACACACATTACAGTTCAAACAACTTGTAAAAGTGCATGTAGCATCCTATGACGCCTTTAAGACCTGCACAAACAAAATTAAAATGACTGTAAAAAGCATGATTTACAGTTCAGATCTAGGTTTTCACAAAAACTAAAAGTTTTTTTTAATGATTAACTTCACATTTCAGCCTTTAAACTATTTTTAAGAAAATTGAGGCAAAAGTATCAATTATTATATTAATTGAAAATTATTATCAAGTATTATAGCCTATTAATTACATAAATATATTTTACTGTCTTGTTTAAATTTTTATAATGCATTCTCTTCTTGTCGATCCACTAGTTCACATTTACAATTCTGCGTGTGTGCTGCATAAAAACATGGGTTGATTTTCACATTGGTCTGAACAAAAATAGCAGAAGGGCTTATTAAAAATGCAAAATTATTCTCTGCCAGCAGGAAGCGCTTTCGGAACGGCATAAATAAAGCATTTCCCCGGTAACGGCTGTACACAAAGCAGCACAACACGTGACTTTGAAACGTGCAGCTCTCATTTTTATTTAATTAAATCATAGCCTTTTAAAGTTTATTCATCACATTAAGCCATATCGCAATTCTTGTCTTACCAGCGTCCCCAAATTTAAGACCTCCTGAAATCATAATTAATACTTTCTTGTACTAATTAAGACTTTTTATGGCCTTAAATTTGATAAAACTAAATTTAAGACTTTAAGGACCCGTCAACTTTCCTAATTTTTGAGAATTGCATTGTTTTTCACTCACTGAAAGTTTAATCTGTTTGCGCGCCGCTCTCTTCACTGCACATCTGAATGTAGCAACAGTAAACTCTAGTAGCAACCCGTGGCGCCATATGACCCAAACGGCTCTACTGAGCTTACCTTGATGTGCTTGATATAAATTTGATTTTGTTAGAAAATAGCGTTTGGCATTTATTTATTTCATTATGTCAAAAGGCTTTGTGGTTCGGATGGTCCTCCAGTTGGCGACCCCTGATCTAGAGGGAAGGGGCTTAGTTGATTAAAGATTCCTATCTTTTTTTGGTGTCTAATTTTATTGATCTTTCAAATATAACAGAAAACATATTGTAACTTTCAAAATCGAAACATCCTTTCCAGTCCAAAAGACCACTTACTGAAACTTTAATATGACATAATTCTACAGTTTTAACTTTCAATCAGGGGTGATAGTGAGGGTGAGAATTGTTGGTAAGATTAAAAGTAGAAAAATTGGAAAATCTGATTCTTCAAAGCGTGTGAGATCAGTGGGAGACAAATATGGCATGGAACGGAGTGAAATTAATTAAAATAGTCTCTGCTATGATTCAGAATGCAAGGGACTTACTTGGGGGCTTTTTGCATTATTTTTACTTCCACTTGAAGTACAGAACTGAGAAAAATTAAGAGGGAATGAGTCAAAAAGAGCTCATGCATGAGAAAATGAGACTGGGGTGATGTCAGCCTCACTAATTCTGAATGTCAGGTCAACAGTGTGTGTGGGGGGCAGAAAAGAGAAAAAACTCGAGAGAGGAGGGAGGCACCAGCAGGTACTAGCTGTCAAATTCCAGCATGACCTTGCCCTTGATGCTTTTCTCACACTCTCTTAATTGCACACAAGATAGTACGAGATGAGCAGGTGAGAAAAAAGAACAAAGTTTGTGTCTCTACACACTGAATGCCATGTTTACTTAATGTTACTAAAGTCTATTACATTTTGTTTTTAATTAAGAAAAATTTAAGGGTTTTAGGAATGCAGCCATCAGACATAAAGCACAATAATAAACTAAACTAAATTTGTATATTAACGTTCAAAGGTTTGGGGTCAGTAAGATTTTTTTTTTTTTAATGAAAGAAGTTAATATTTTTATACAGCATGGATGCATTAAAATTGATTAAAAAGTGATAATACATTTTTTTTTTCATTGATTAAAATTATTTTTTTCTTTCAAATACTACTGTTCTTTTGAACTTCTATTCATTAAAGAATCCTTAAAATATATCATGGTTGTCAAAAAGATATTAAGCAAAACAACTGTTTTCAACACTGATGATAATCTTTATTTAGCACCAAATCAGCAAGGATCGTGTGACACTGAAGACTGGAGTAATGGCTGCTGAAAATTCAGCTTTGCCATCACAGGAATAAATTACATTTAAAAATATATTTAAATAGAACCGGATTGTATTTTTAAATTGTAATCATATTTCAAGATTTTTATTTTTAATCAAATAAATGCAGACTTGGTGAGAATAAGAGACTTCTTTAAAAAACATTTTAAACTAACTCACTCTCTATCACTTTCTTTCAGGCCTTACTTCAGACTCATGACGTTGTGGCCCATGAGGTGTACAGTGACGAGGCACTGAGGGTCACCCCACCCCCCACATCACCATATCTCAACGGAGACTCACCTGATAGCACGAACGGAGACATGGACATAGAGAATGTTACACGAGTGCGCCTAGTTCAGTTCCAGAAGAACACAGATGAACCAATGGTATGAGTTACAACTTTACTGTACATTTACACACACACGTATATAAACCTACAGACTTTTATGCATAGCATGAACATGACATCAGTTTCTAGTGGTTATGATCCCCCACTTTCAAAGTGTGCAAATGCTAGTGCTGCACATCAGATATCCTGTGTTGTCATCCTGAGATGATGGTGGTCTTGATTAAGCTCTCATAGCGGTTAAAATGTATTTCCACATGTTAGTCAAACTTCCTGAAAGCTTCGTTCGCATCACTGTGGCTTTAAATGAGTTTGTGGGCACTGTTTCAGGGCATCACATTGAAAATGAACGACTTGAACCATTGCATCGTGGCAAGAATAATGCATGGAGGAATGATCCACAAACAAGGTACATGCACCAGATCGGTTTTCCTTCAAAATCCATTATCTTCACCCAACGCTGCTATATTGAGATCCACTATCCTTCCATCTCTCCTGTATTTCCATTATCTCCATAAACACTTCACAAATCCCTCAACCTCAAGTCTCCTAGAACTTGGCAACAGTGTGACACTGACGTACAAGCCTTACCCACATGCCACACACACATGCCATCAACAAGTATCTCCTACATGCATCCTGCAAGCGGGACAAGCTTATATTAATTAAGATCTCATGCAGTTAAAGTAGTTAAGTTTTCAATTTATGAAGGTTGTAAGACTAGCGATGTTTATTGACGCATTTAACATGTTGCTTTGTAACAAATCAGGAACTTTGCATGTTGGAGACGAGATCCGGGAGATCAACGGCATAAGTGTAGCAAATCAAACGGTGGAGCAGCTTCAGAAGATGCTTGTGAGTAGGAACATAGCATATTTCCAGCTGTGCCCCTCTTAAAAGAAAGTTTACCCAAAAATAAAAATTTTGTTACCATTTAATCACCCTCATGTTGTTTGAATTATGATTTTTAATCTTTCATGGAGGTACCTAGCAAAATGTCCAGACTCACAGACAGCAACTAGTGGCGACTGTCTCTAAAATTGTGTTCCATTTGAACATTAGTGCCCTGCAAAGTGGACTTCACAGGGCATTCCAACAACTGTAAAGTGGAATGGGTGTAAAGTGTGTGAGACACAACCGTTACAATGCAGCTATCATCATTACAGTTAAATAAGACAAAAGACACATCTAAAATAACCAAATTGTTTTTGATCAGACATGTATCACTCTGATTAATGCAGAATAACACAGAGACTCTTTATTATATACTTTTTCCATTTGTATTCCTTGAAAAAAAGAACGTGATGAGTAGATGACAATTTCATTGGAGTCTCTTAAACAGGCATTAAACTTTACTACCATTATGCAGACATAATCCAGTAAAAATGCCCTTTTTTAATAATTAGCTTTTTCTTTATCTTTTGACAGCGAGATATGAGAGGCAGCATCACCTTTAAGATTGTGCCAGGCTACCGCATACAGCAGTCATCCTGTGAGGTAATGGCCTCTGTGGCCTTTGCACTGTCCCCTGCTCTGTCTCTGCCAGTCTCCTCTCTCTGCAGTGCTTGTCTCCCTGGCCTATCATGGCCTTTTGTGGTGGGGTTTGATTGCCGTGGATTCTTGTGTGACTAACTGCCTGCCTGATGGCTGTGTGTTAACGCTTTTCTCCCCAAAAGCCTCCATCCTGCTGGACCAAAAGGCCTGGCTCAGACACTACCGCACACCAATTTCACAACCAAGATACCGGAACCCTTGCTTACGTATTGCCAGTGTTGAGGGAAGTTTAGATGTACAATGTGAGAATGTTTTACAAGCTGTTCATAAACAGTTTTGCAGCATTATTCGCAATTTAAAAGTGAATCTGTACCATGTTGATTACAGAAATACATTTTTTATAACACTCACCTTCCATATCACACTACTACTGAGAGGATGTTGGCATTAAAGTGGTCAGTTTTCACTTGGAGTACCTTCACACAGTAAATCTTCGAAGGAAGATGTTTACATGTAGACAATTGCGTTGGCTCCCTCTTTTGTTGGGAAGCTGCAATGCGGTCTGATGATCTGTAGCATTACCATGCTTTAAAAATGTCTTTTTATGAACTTTAATCTCAAGCAAATCTTTTGGTTTCCCTTACACGATGTCCCCAATTTCTTACCGCAGTGTTGGCTAGTGTCCGTTTGCTCTGCTGTTTCGCTGACCTCTGTATCTTATTACAGAAAGAATCCCCCTCCACCTCCAGACAGTCCCCTGCTAATGGCCATTCCAGCATTAACAGTTCTATCTTGGTAAGGATCCCAGGCAACCTCAAATAACGACCCCCTTCCCACCCCCCAACAATCTCCTAATGTTGTTTGTGATTATTTAACCCCCGTTCTTGCAATCATACCCTCTTAATTTGCACCAGATGTTATTCAATTTGATTAATGGCCAGTTTTATGGTTTTGTTTTGTTTTTCCAGTTAGTTTTTTTTTATATTTCACTAGAATATTTTAATCTCAATACACAAATAACACAAATGCAAAGACTGAACAAGACGGAGTTTCCTAGTTTCCGTTATCTCAGTTCACAAATTGGTGTGCTCTGTGCTGCTGTAGCTCACGCACTCTGACTGCCAGTGTGATTACAATTTGTGGTCCCAGGCACACTGTACAGTGGACGTGGGATCTGCCGTTATACTTTTTAATTAAATATTGCTCTTTGTTAGTACAAGTGACGTATTTTGGCTGACAGCAAGCACAATGATTAGGCCAAACTCATTGGAGGCATGCAAAGGATTCCTAGCATAAATAAAAGCATGCATACTTCTAAAAACAAACAAAAAAAAACCCAGTGAGATCTACATTAGCACTGCATATGAACTAGGGGTGGGCGATACAGAAGTTGACATGATAAATGGAAATTTGTCAAATAATATACATTTTGAGTATTGCATTGGTTACTGCATGGCCAAGAAAAGAAGCCATGTCCATTTTTAGTCAAACTTTCCTACTAGTGCTTATTCCACTGCTGGTAAACATGGAGAAACGATTGGATCAGTTTGGGGGGGGGGGGGGGGGGGGATCCTCTACTATGTTTCCTCTCCATAATTTTTTTTATATATATGGATTAATTCTTAAAAATGTTCTACTAAGTCAAAAATCGTAATTAAAAAATAATATTTTTTTTAATATTTATTAAAGGATTCCTCTTATATATAACATAAATAAGTGCTGGTAATACCTAATAATCTTAATAAATATTTGCTCAATAAATTATTTCATTGAAATGTTCTTGCAATTAGTTAAATATAAGATAAGCTGCTTTTTCTTTATACTAATGTAATTCTCTTTTCAGTAAAATTCGATTACATTCAGTAAATATATATTGTCACTGGACAAAATTTGAAATAATAACATTTGCTAATATCGCCCACCCCTGAAATGGACCCAGTGGGACCCTCTTGCTGTTCTTCATAGAGGAGGGTTAGTCTCCACCTCATGAACATGCTTGAATGTAGTGTGGTGCTGAAGCTGCTTGCTTGCTCCTTGCTTTCTTGTGTGTTGCTATTCAGAGATTTATCCTCAACAGCCCTTCTTCTCTTTTTAACACATGCATACACACAAAATGAAGTAACATTTGTGGTCCTCCCTTGTGGAGATAGCATTGCTCCCAGTGTTTTTAATCAGAATTTATGATGTAATGTTATGTTTTGTTGAATGTATATTACTTTTAATAGTTATTTAGTTGTTTCATGAGTCAATGTCTGCCTTTCCTTTGTAAATGGTCAGTCTCTCTTTTACTGCTGGGCTTTGCTTTACAGGACTTGCCGTTAACCATCCAGCCAAAAGGACGCCAGGTGAATAGAACATCCATCAGTCTTACCACCCTCTATTGACTAGCGCTTTTCCATACTGCTTTTGTGCTTGAGATTGAATGAATAAGTTAGTGATTCACCGCTATTAACATCCTGCTTTCTCAATCAGTTCTTGCATTAACACCATTCACCATCTGACATTGTGATTTTTACATTAGCAATAGTGTTTAGCTGCTCTACAGACAGACTGACTTGCAGGTTGTAGTGTTATTGCATTACATAACAACAAGACTCTAAATGCAAAGGACTGGTTATTAATGCCTTTTTTTGTAATTACTAAAAAAAGTTTAAATAAATTTCAAGGGCATTATCATTTTAACATAGATTTTTAGTCTTACAGATGGGTTATTCTATGCGTTGAACCAGTTGAGAAAATATCAAAAACAAGCTTTGAATTAAATGTAACTATTTAGTAGAATTTTACCTCTATTCCATTTTAAAATAAATAAGTTTATTAAAAAAATTTAATTATTAATTTATATTTATTTATTAAGGAAGTTCAATTATTGTGTTGTGACAAGTGTCCTCACAGACAGTAGATTACACTAAAGACTATTACAGCTAAGAGATGAAGATACGAAAAAGACCGTTTTCTCGTAAATACCCATTTGAACCGACTTTTTAGACAGTATATCAACTCTAAAACTTGTTTATGTTTTTCTTTTTTTAATGCATTATTCCAAATAAACCATAAAACTGTTGGCACAGAATGTCCTAACTTTTATTCGCACTCTGTAAGACTTTTAGCTTTGTTAAAGAATGGATCAGGTATTCCAGATTGGTGTCTCTTTCTTATCCTAACCCCATGCAGTCTCATGCTTTTCTACTGGCCCTGGGCTACAGAGTGGTGTGTGTTTCCTCTCACATCCCATCTAGATTACCCTGCAAATCAACAAAGCTGACAACATGAGGGATCAAAGAGCCCATCGCAATTTGTTTTTGTAATTTCTAGTCCTCGCCTTGAAGCACTGTGTCCTGATAGGATGAAAAGTAGAAAGGGAGACAGGCAATCAGCAGAGGGCGCCATCTGCCAGCACGGTCCATCTGTGTTGGCTGAAGGACGTCACTGAGTGATGGAAATTATGTACTGTTACAAGTGATGAGAACACAGTGACGTGACTGACTTCACCACCCTGCTTTGTTCCTTTTTATCAACCCATGACTTTTCCAAACGTTAGCCTTTATAGATGCATTCTTCATCTCACCAACCCGTATCACACTGCTGTACTAATGCCACCACAGTGTCATGATATTGCATGATGTTTGTAATACTCTCATGCCCTAGATCTCCAGACCTCCAATCAAGGATAAATTTTCCATCAAGGTAAGATTTTAAAGAATGAGCCCAATCCACAGCAAGTACTCAAAAACAATTACATCATCAGTGTGATTCTTTGAAAATATAACGTTAAGCTTTATTTTACAGTGTTTGTACTTATAGGCCCCTTTCAGTCAATTCTATGTCATTTCTTTTTAATCCGGGAGTCACACACCACTCTACCCTCAGACTGCAGTTCGGTACTCTACTGCACTAAAGGTCCACCGAGGACTCCGTCACATAACTCACTCTCTTACATACTTAAATGCATCATCTGTTTGCCGTCATGCTCAGATTTCATAGCGTGCTGCTTCAGCCACGCATGCTTCTCATTGCAACCAAAACTTGTACCCTGACCTGCAGCTGTACCTTGACCTCCTCTTGTACACTGACCTCTATCAGTCAGTCCTTTCCTTTGCGATGTCTGTGTCACTGTAGGGCATTTCTGACTTCCACTGACCATGTCTCTTCTCAGATCTTTGTACGGGCACAGTTTGAGTATGATCCGGTGAAGGATGACCTCATCCCCTGTAAAGAGGCAGGGATTCGCTTCAGGGTGGGTGACATAATCCAGATTATCAGCAAAGATGACCATAACTGGTGGCAAGGCAAGATGGAAAACACCAAGAATGGCACGGCGGGACTGATTCCCTCACCTGAACTTCAGGAGTGGTGAGTTTGGTTCTTTCCAGAAGATTGTGATTGGCTGTTGCTGAGGGTAGAGGGAAAGAAGATACAGTACAACGCAAGTGGCTCTCAATACAATTTAAAAGTACTCAAAGATGTACTATCATCAAGGCTAACAGATATGCTGCACGCTAATGTTAATCTAATTGATCTTTTGTTTGTTTTGTTCTAGGAGGGTGGCTTGTATAGCCATGGAGAAAACCAAGCAAGAACAGCAGGCAAGCTGTACTTGGTTTGGCAAGAAAAAAAAGCAGTACAAAGACAAATACCTAGCAAAGCACAACGCAGGTAGAGTTTCCGATGGGTTTTCTGCACCTTTCCTCTCTGTTCATACAGGCACCAGCTACATACTGGTCAATCAGCTCTTTCTTATTAGTGATCTGATTAGTAATCTTTGTGCCCCATAAGCAAGAGTAAAATCAAATAGTAAGTTTACTGATGTGGGTGTA
The DNA here is from genome assembly GCA_018155175.1 of Sinocyclocheilus anophthalmus. Taxonomy (NCBI): domain Eukaryota; kingdom Metazoa; phylum Chordata; class Actinopteri; order Cypriniformes; family Cyprinidae; genus Sinocyclocheilus; species Sinocyclocheilus anophthalmus. Next base: position 43,850 of record JADLZN010007369.1, read on the forward strand.
TGATGTCACACAAAAATAGCGGCTCCCAGGGAGATGTACACAATTATTGATTAGCGATAAACATTCACTTTTAAGAACGTTACTGCCTTTTTAGCAAATGTTTGTACAGACAAGTGTAGGAAATGCAAAAGGGCCATTCATAAAATGGCTGCCTTTTCTAGTTTGAGAAGTACATTTGTAAGATTTTAATCATTCTATCAGATAAATGTTGCATTGTGCCATCTTAAGTAAAGAAAAACATTGTCATAATTATACAATTGTTCTTATTTGTTTTATATTATATATTAAAATGTATTTAGCTTGAGATGTACAGTATTTACAAAGTATATTCTAAAGTTTGGGGTCAGTAAGATTAAAAAACTAATATTTTTATTCAGAAAGGATTCATTAAATTGTTTAAAAGTGACAAATACAAAATTATGTTAAAAAAGATTTCAATTTCACTACCTTGGGTTCTTTGAACTTTCAGACAACAAATCAGAATCCTGGAAAATCTCTTATTAGAAATTGTAATAATATTTCACAAAATTCAAATTTTACTGTATTTATGGATGAGAGACTATTGAAAATCAAAATCCATTCAAAACATCTTACTGACCCCAAACTTTTGAGCAGTAGTGTTTGTCTTCAGAAGGATTTTCAGTTTTCCCATTTAATTTGCCATTTGTAACTATTGTGCTCAAGTTGACATTGCACTCTTTTAAAAAGAGAATTTAATGCTGGTATTTGAATTAATTGAAATATCTACTTTTACATTTTCAGTTGTTTACTACACAAAAACCATAGGAACAGGGTTGGCTTTTTTCAGTCTCTTACTGACAAACATATCAAAACAAAATAAAGTAATAAAAAAGAGACCATAACTCATACAAGATCCGCTTTATAGAATTACCTGGTAAATTCTACTCTTTAGCCCAATTCAGACGGTAATTGTTTCTCATGGGGACGTAAGCTATTTTCAACATTTACAGGGGTTAGTCTGTGATTTTATTGCCATCCAAATCCAGAATGTCTGTGTTTTGCTTCCACCACCTGTGTAAAAAAATCGCCGGCTGAATTAGAAGGTCGAGTGGCAATTGAATTGCTGTCCAAATCCACATCTCAAGAAATTGATTCAAAATTCAATGTTTAAATCCTTTTTGACCACTGCCGAATACCGTACAGTAACTGTTGCACTTCCCTGTAATTTGCATGCATATTTATTACTGAAATGCTTGAAAGTATACAAGAACAATATTTCATAAATGCTCCACCACAGCGAGTGGCAGCTGTTAAGAACAAATAGAAGAAAGAGAAGAAAACCATGTTTGAAATGGGCTGTTATTATGGCAGCAACAGGCATGCAATACAATTTTAAAATATGTATTATATACAACTATATGCATAAAAATATAAACCTAGCAGCGTTATGTTTACCTTACATAAATATGAGGTTGCAATAAGTTATTTCTGCTAATCTCCACATTTTTAATGACATCCATCATTTTGAGAGATAATGCAAGACAGAAAACCATTTTAACTATCGTGTCTATTTTCAGATTTTTAAACTGGAGATTTAATAATCAAATAATAGGATATTATTAAATCTGAATTTATTCTCATTATTCTGAGCATATGACATTTTATTTACAGCAGAATGACATTTTATTTACAACCATGTGACTGAGCACGTGAGCAGCACGTTCCCGAGTTCGTAGGATCACAGAACTTGCTTCTCTACTAAATCTGCATCTGAATGCATGAGTTTTAACGCTGAGGTGCCATGTAAATTTATTCTACAGACATCCACATGAAAAATTAGCTTTTGTTGACGATCAAATTCTACAATTTCTGTTTTATTTTTTTTCTACATCATTACTGTTGTCAGATATTCAGAAACAGTATACAGTATGATAAGAAGCACAAGAGAACACTATGTCGTTGATGGCCATTGCTAACTCAGTCCAGGAGGAACACTGTCAGGACGAATGCATGTATGTCTTTTTTATGTCAGTGACAGTCTATAATTAGTATTATGTTTATATTCCTGCTTTTCAGTGAAAGCAGACTCATAGGAAGGTTGTCAGCAGTTGTTGCAAGAAACGTCTTCATTGAATGTTTCAGACTGTAGTTCAGAGGCTGTAGGGAGTGTTTTTTTTGTGTGTCTAGTGGTAGGTATGGGCAGGTAACAGGGCCCTGTGCTGTCTAGCTCAAATAACCAGAGTTCCTGACTGCAGCATTTCCACAAATAGCAGGGTGACTTGTGCCAATGCATAGCCAAGTAGCTATGTGTCTGATTCTGCCTGCTCTTCCTGACCAATCAGTCTCTTAAAGGGGTCCTATTATGCTTTTTCACTCTTTTAATTTTAGTCAGTGTGTAGTGTGTATGTTTGGGCATAAAAAAAGATCTAAAAAGTTACAAATCCCAAAGTTCACTCCAAAGGGAGATATTTAGTTTTTAAAAAAATCAATTTTCAAGAACTACAGCAAACGGCTCGTTTGGACTACAGCGTTTGGTTTCCAGGCTTTGTATCACAAAGCGGCTCATTAGAATTTCATTACAAAGAATTCCCATCTACAGAAATTCGAATGGTTGGGGGGTGGGGAGGGGCGAGGTCATGGTTTGAACGCTTGGTTGAGTGAGCGCATCAGACGAGATGACGAAGAAGAAGAGCTGTTGCAGAGTTAGTGCATCACAGAAAACGAAGAAGAGCTTCTGTGCTGTAGCCTCAAATTTTTGGCATGTCTAGAACAGCGGTTCTCATTTCCAGTCCTCGCGTACCCCCGCTCTGCACGTTTTGTGTGTTTCTCTTATTGCTTCATACGTTTGTTATATTTGACTGTAAGTGCCCTGTGAAGTGGACATTACCGGATATTCCTCCATGATTCCAGTTTGAAGGGATATGTTCCATACAAAGGGCATTTAAGTTTGCGAGACGTGAATTTAAATTGTATTTATTTACAGAGGTATATAAATTCTTCACGCTTCTCTAGTAAGTTTCGTCTCTGTGAAGACGCTGCAGGCAGCAGCGCAGTGCAAATCTGTAAATGAATATTCCGAAGTGAAGTAAACTTCAACGGATTTCCCCTGCTCAGGGAGTAGGGAGCAATGCACACTGTGTAGGGAGCATGTCCATCGGAACACAGTTCATGCACGGAGCTCACTTCTAACAAGATGATCTGAATCAGGTGTGTTAACAAAAAGAGACATGCAAAACATGCAGAGCGGTGGTACGCGAGGACTGTAAATGAGAACCGCTGTTCTAGACAATTCTTAGCGTATAACACGACGTAGCTGGGCGCGCGGACAGACGCAAGACGATCAACACTACACCGCCGGTGTGCCTACACTCATAGAAAATAATGTATTCGAATGTTAAAAACGTGTCGCAACGCAGCGCTTCTCGTCCGGTGTGCGACCTCCTGAAACGCTGTTTTTTTTTTCACTTCCGAAAGCGGATGATGTCAGGAAACAGTGGTTGCAATTTACTTTTTAACTCTGTTCCTGAGCATTATAACCCCAATTTGCTATTGTGTGCTGCGCATTTTACTGAGGACAGCTTCCACAACACGAGTGAATAGTGCCGGTGGGGGGGGGATTCCTCTGGTGGAGCTTTTGTTGAAAGACAGAGCAAGAGGCGGGGCAGTACTGAAACACCGTCTAAGCTGTTCGCCAATCACAATGCGCTGGGACAGCTAACCAATCACACATCACATTTTGTTTTTCGGAAGGCGGACCTTCATCAAAGCCGGAACTAATCGAGCCGTTTGTGCCAGCCTGGGGAGAAAGGTATTTTAATAATGTAAATTATGTGAAAAATAATGCGTTTTTCGAACCACCAAGCATGAGAGCATGTTCTAGTACACCCCCAAAACAAAATCAAGACTTTGTAAAAGAGCATAATAGGACCCCTTTAAGAGTGCACCAGAATCTTTCATTTTGCTTCAAGTACCAAAGGGGCTCATTAAAGCCAGCCACAGTGGAAACCTGGGTCGTTATCGCTGATGAGCACACCTGCATATGTAAACTACTATGTAACAAGTGTTTATGCGTGTGTTCTCATGGGAAACGCAAAGGCCGTAAGTGAGACGCCCACATTTTCAGTAAGAGTTTGTGGTTGCTGGTAAAGGGCCAGGGGAGAGAAAAAGCGGAACTCGTATGTTACTTATGTGAACGGATGAAGTTCATGTCTTCATCATGGCTTCAGGTCCAAACCAACACACAGACCTCCACTGAAGATGCACCTGTATATGTGCTCTTGGATGTACTCTGAGATAAATTTTACAACCTCTATATAAATCAATCCTGAAATTAGGAAAGGTGGCAATTATATGATCTCATTGGAAGCATGGTGAACCCCACCGCATTTAACATCTTATATAAGCAAGTCATTTAGGTCCTGCAGTCTGTAATATTAGCAAACACAGGGTCAGGTTACTATCTTCGAACACACAGGATGTTAAACGACGCCATCGTTCCTTCTTGTCAAGATCTCCCCAATGGTGTGGAATAGATTAAAAGTGAATTTGTTAGTTCAGTGATGAAGACTCCACTAAATCATAAAGCCAGAAGCATGTTCTGTGCAAGTATGTGAATTTAAACTCTTAGCTACACTACCTTGTTTTCACATTGTTGCATTATGCAGTGTTTCTGAACACAATTTATGATGCAAGAACACTATCATTCAAAAGTTTGTGGTCAGTAAGATTTCTTTTAACAAATAAATGAATGCTTTTATTAATTAAAAAAAAAAAAAAACATTAAATTGTGACAGTAAAACGTTTTAAACAAAGATTTCTATTGCGGTTTCCAAAAAATTATGCAGCACAACTGCTTTCGCATTGTATAAAGTTTTAGAAATGTAGAAATGTTTCTTAAGCAACAAATCAGGATATTAGAATTAATTCTGAAAGATCATGTGACACTGTAGACTAGAGTAATGGCTGCTGAAAAATCGGGTTCGCCATCACAGGAATAAATTATATTTTAGAATATATTAAAGGGTTAGTTCACCCCAAAATGAAAATTCTGTCATTAATTACTCACCCTCAAGTTGTTCCAAACCCGTAAGACATTCGTTCATCTTCGGAGCACGAATTAAAATATTTTTGATGAAATGTGAGAGCTCTCAGACCCTGCAATACAGCAACGCAACTGTAATGTTTTCAGTCCTACACTCAGGAACAGAGGTGTAAAGATTACCTAAAAACCATACTTGAGTAAAAGTACAGATACCTTACAGTGAAAATTACTTCACTACACGTTACAAGTCACCATTTCCAAAACAACTTGAGTAAAAGTCTTAGAGTATCTGATTTTAACAGTACTTAAGCATTTTACTTATACTAAATATAGGCTCAAAGATGCACTAGCCAAAGAGACATGCCAGTGATAAACTGTAACATTGTTGTGGAGAAGCTGCGGAAAACAGTCAGAGGCAAGGATCTATGTGCAGGTATTTCATGGAAAAATTAGAACAAACAATAAGGCAAAAACCAAAGGGAACAAAGAACAGAATGACTGGCAAACAGACAACCATTACATTCAACAACTCACAAAGAACTAAAGAAACACTATGGCTATATAAACACACAGGGGGCTAACAAGCTTAACAAGATAACAAGACACACCTGGGGAGACTAATCAAGGGGAACCAATGAACAAACGGACTACAAACTGACTACAAACACCACGGAAGTCAGGAAGTGACATAAAAGTCCAGGGCAAGGCACAGAGAGCATGAAACAAAAACAAGAAAGAGTTGATTTGTGAGGAGAGCAATCACGTTTATTTTCTAAAACCAAAATAAAACTGAACACAAAACAAACAATATTTTTCAAAAAGGTCTATTCAGTATAATGGATAAATAAAATAATGTTAAGTAAAATTAAAAAGCTGAAGCATTCTTACACTGGATGTGCTGGTTTCGGCCTCATTACCGGCTGCAGTCATGTCCTCATCTCAAATGTAAAACACCTGTGATTCACAAATACTTGCTAAGGAACTTGCATTACATAAAGTAGGCTTGTTGACAAGTTTGGGTGAGTAAGGGCAAAACGCACAAGATATAGCACATTCAATGTGCTGTAGATGGCAATATCACTTTTTTTGTAGCAGAAATAAACTGCTGCAGAAAAAGCTAGGTCCACGCAAAATGTAATGTGTAACTGCAACACTCATTTCAAATGTAGTGGAGTAAAGAGTACAGATACTCATTCAAAAATGTAGTGAAGTAAAAAGTAAAAGTTGCTAATATCTTTGATACTCAGTACAACTACAAAGTACCTGAAAAGATACTAAAGTACAGTAATTAATTACATTTACTCCAATACTTTACACCTCTGCATAGTAAGGATATCGGTAAAACAGTCCATGTGACATCAGTGGCTCAACTTCAGTTTTGCGACGCTACGAGAATACTTTTTGAGCGCAAAGAAAACAAAAATAACAATTTATTAAACTTTTCTTCTCCCCCGAGTTACGTCTTCCGGCATTTTAGAGAGTACCCAAGAGTGTAACTGACGTAATCAGCGTTGTTTACGTTCGGAGGAGAAAGCGTGCGCATGAACGTAATCTGCGTAATCAGCGTTGTTTACACTTAGGAGAAAGCGTGCGTATGCATTATGATACTCTAAAAAGGCAGATGATGTAACTCGGGGGAGAAGAATTGTTGAGTAAATTGTTATTTTTGTTTTTTTTTGTATTGTTTTTACTGTATTTTTGATCAAATAAATGCAGCCTTGCTGAGCATAAAGAGACATCTTTCAAAAACATTTAAAAACCTTACTGACTTAACTTTTGGTGTATGCTTAGAATTCAGAGTGTTTTGGCAAAATATAATTATAAACTTTGATTTATCAATGTACTAATGGCAAAATACTAAGGAACAATGTATAATATAATATATTTTTTTATATTTTTTTGATACTTTTCCCCCACAAAACCACACTCACTGGCCACTTTAAGTACACCTTGCTAGTACCGGGTTGAACCCCACTTTTGCCTTAATTCTTTGGTGCATAGATTCAGCTGTCTTCTGTGTCTTTCAGGTTAACTAGTGTCATGGCAGTTGTTTTGAACACAGTCACGCTGAGAAAGTTAAAGTTGTCAAAACTGCCAACAGTGTGTCAAAAATGTGTTTGCCAAGCATTTAAATCTGCATTTTCCTACTTGCATAAAGTGTTTCTGGCCTAAGCAGGCCCGACCGTAGATCTGATCAGATCTGGGCTGCTGGAATCACAGTGTTCTCTGAGCACCCAATCACTTAGGTGATCAAATAGGCTGTGTTGAGCATAGCCCCCTCAGCCATCGGCGGCGGGAAGCGCAGATCAGACATAATCCCTCCTGAGCCCAGTGCCCCACTTTAGTGAGTCTGATTTGAGCTCACTCAGCCAGAGAGGCAGGAAATGGGACTCTTCAGGGTATTACGACCTTTTTTCAGGTCTTGTCCAAATTCCTCTAGGATTGTTTAATTGTCTAAAACTTTTTGATTATGTAGGGTTTGTCTAGGCAAGGGGCTTTGTTAGAGTTGTGCTTTGGGCTTTTCCAGCTATAATGCACTGGTTCATATTAGGTTAGGGTGGGAAATAGGAAGCATATGGTTGGGGATTTTCCAATAGTAAGCATTTGTTAAGGAGAATTTCATTTTGGGAGACTTGGGACAAAAAACAACAACATTGCAGCAACAAGTTTATTAGGAAAATAGACCTCTATTTAAAGACGTGTGTATCTACAGGCCAGGAAGTGCTTCTCTCAGTGTGAAAGCAGAAGGGGGTCAGGCTTAGCTCAATGTGTGTACAATTTTGATGTCCTATTAACCCCACCCTTTACTCTGTTCCATCCTAGCCATTTCAGCATTGACAGACATGATCTAAATCCACTTTTCATTGTATCGCGTAAAACCTACTAGATTATGTTTGTTTTTATTTTGTCTAAAGCCCTATTCGGACGGTAATTGTTTCTCAGGGGGACGTAAGTGATTTACAGGGGGTAGTTGGTGATTTTAATGCCGTCCGAATCCAGGATGTCTGTGTTTTTCTCTCACCACCCCCGTAAAAATCCCCGGCCGAATTACCTACTGTTTTTTGGCAAACACCAAGGTCGTGTGCTAATTTAATTGCTGTCCGAATCCACATCTCTTGAGTTTACGAGAAGAAATCAATTCAAAATTCAGTGTTTAAACCCTTTTTGAGCACTCCCGAACACCGTAAGGTAACGTTGTAATTCAGTGTAATTTGCATACATATTTATTTCTGAAATGCTGGAAAGTATTTAAAAGAACAATACTTCATAACTGCTCCACCACAGTGACTGGGAGCAGAAAGAGAAGAAAAGCACGTAAACATTCGAAATTGGTCTTTATTTTGGCAGCAGCAGGTATGCAATACAATTATAACAAATTTTAAAATGTGTATTATAAACAGATATATATCGCATATAATTATATACAACTATAGCGCGTCTATTTTCCTATTTTTAAACAGGAGATTTAAATAATCAAATAATGAATAGGATTATATATTATAAAATATGCTTGGAATAATAAGAATACATTTTACATAAGTATTTTTTACACAATAATAAGAATACATTTTGTAAATAAAATGAATTTTATTTACAGTAGACAATCATGTGACTGGCCACGTGAGCAGCCCGTTCCCGGGTTCATAGTATCACAGAACTCGCTCCTCCTCTGTGAATAAATCGCCATCCGAATCCATGAATTTTAACACTGAGATGATATGTAAATTTATTTTTACAGATGTCCATATGAGAAACAATTACCGTCCGAATCGGGCTTAAAGGGATATTCACCCAAAAATTAAAATTTGGTGTTTATCTGCTTACCCCAGGGCATCCAAGATGTAGGTGATTTTGTTTCTTCAGTAGAACACAAATGAGGATTTTGACTCACAGCCTTTTCATTCTGGTCATCGTTAAAACAATCAAACCCTCAGTTTTCATTTTTTGGTGAACTATCTTTTTAAACAGATTTGTTCATGCTGCTTGTTTTGCACCAGTTTGTGCTACATACATGAATGATACATAAAAATCATACAGAAAGATTTGCGTAGTGATTGGATTTACAATTTTCACCTGGCAGATAAAAATTAAACAGATTGAAAAACATAAACAGAACATACATACACATTCAAAAGTTTGGGATCATTTTTTTTTTGTTTTTTTTAGAAAATACTTTTATTCAGCAAGAGTATTAAAATGATCAAAAGTGACAGTGAAGACATTTTATAATGTTACAAAAGATTTTTGTTTCAAATAAATGCTGTTTTTGAACTTACTATTGATCAAAGAATCCTTAAGAAGTGTTGTTTAAGCAGCACCCTACTTGAAAAAATATTTATTGAAAAAGAAGATTTCTAACAGTCTAGCAACCGTATAGGCAAGGGGAGCTTTAATGATACAGTGCGATGGTAGAAATGTGTCAGACGGTATGAAGTTTATACTGTTGTAACATGAAACGTCATTATCATTTGTAGATAATTTGATCTGCTCTTGTGGATAGAAATAATAAACTGACTTATTATTATGTATCTTTCCCAATGTCCACGTAGTCCTGATGTATAGCGTTTACTGTACTAGAACATACTCATACTGTGAACCGCAAATTATAATGCTTTAGCGATATCAGAAAAACCTCTTAATTAATTTCCACCTTTAATGGCACTTTAATCATATTCCTGCCTGATATGCAGTGCAGCTGTGAATGTCAGAGCATGTTTTCATTGTCAGAGCAGCACGTCTCCAACGCCTGAAGCGCCCCATCTCATAGGATGCCCGAGCCTCACGGATGGCCATCATGTCCTGTGCTTCGACATCACAACTTTGGGTGTGCTTTTGTTGTATTTGCTTACTGAGTTCGGTTAACTGCGCCATACTCAATGACCCCCTCGCCCGTGTCCATTTTCCATGCTGTCCTAATTACCAATATGCCTCTGTGCATGTAAGTACTGTGTTGCTGTGCATACAGCCTCTGTGCTAATTCTCTCTTTCTCTTCTGTCTGGGCTCTCTGCTCCCTCAACGCCTTTTCTGTGGTGATTTTATTAACCTGAACCATCTTTTCTATTAGCCGTGTTGGGGGAGTAAATAGTTACATTACATAATTACGTAATTTAAGAGGGTCATATGATGCGATTTCAAGTTTTCCCTTTCTCTTTGGAGTGTTACAAACTGATTGTGCAAAGATAAGATCCCTGAAGTTGCAAAGACTAAAGACTATTCTTTATCAAAGTTAAGACTCTGCCACCCCCCTCCTAAAACGGCTCGTCAACCAACACGTCCCCACATATCTACCTCACGATGTGGAAATATTAGCATAATGCCGCCCAAATGTTCACGCAAAGAAAGAAGGCGTGGTTTCAGTAACCGCATTAGTGTTGAAGCAGCATGTCAGGGAAAAAATGTGTTTCTAGGCGAAAGCAAAAGAACTTTATTTGGCCTTCCAGAAGTAGATGCATTTAGGAATCTTTAAGATTACTTACAACAGACACAATGCATTTTATGAGCGACCGTTCGTGAACCTAGGAGAGGAGGTGATTCTGAATCAGCTACTGTTTTATTAGTTTAAGTATTTGCTATTGTTCAAATGCGGAGTTTTGCGCATCTGTGTGTGCGCGAGCGAGCGAGCGTGTGTTGGTGCGCGAGCGGAGAGAGGGAGCGCGACACCTCACAGTGGAGTCAGCTGTCTTAACCGTGGCTTTTGTACTGCACACATACCAGCTTCATCACGGTCTGTCACGCGACTCTGTTCCCTTTCGGGCTCTGTCTTTACATTTTATTTTGAAAGATGAAGCTCGCGATAATGGAAAGGGGCGTTACATTTCCGACGAGTGCTTGCGGTGTTCGGCCAATCACAATGCACTGGGTCAGCTGGCCAATCAGAGCAGACTGCGCTTGTCGGAAGGAGGGACTTTGTAGAAAACAAAGGGTTTGAGAGAGGCGGGGCATAGAGGACCTACAATAATGTAGTATTTGAAAAATAATGTGTTTTTGTTCATTAAAGCATGTCAACATATTCTGTATGTTCACCAAATACACAAAATAATTATCTTAAAAAAGCATCATATGACCCCTTTAATTTACTACATAATGAATTGTATCTGTTACGTTACTGAGAAAAAAAAAGTGTTATGAAAGGTGCACTAAGCGATTTTTGCCATACGATGTTGATATTTGAAAGCACCAAAACAAACTCGCCCATACCCCAACAGGACCTCGCCCCTATTTTGATAACTCCGCCCCACATGTACGAACACACACCCTGGCAGCGACGATAGCGGAATCTGCTATGCCTGCCAGCCGCAGCATATTCAAACAAAAGCCAACACAGAGTTGAAAAATCAACGTTACTCACCTATCAAGAACGCAACGCAAACTCCGGCGTCCGATTTCACTTCCTGCCTTCAGTTCTCTCCACTGCTGGAAAGCTGCTCCAATATTTATGTGGGTCCTACCTCTTGCCTGATCGTAATCCTTCTTTTTAATGTTTTGTTCCTCTGAAATGTTCCTCTTTTTTTTTATCTGCCATCTCTCGCTATTAATAGTCGATCAACTAATATCCGTCCTGTGCACTCACTAAGTGTTCTCTGCTCCCTATCATTACTAGACACACCCCTAACTGCTGATTGGCTGCGGGTTTGTTTTGGGAATCGGTCCGACACAGTGGTCAAAAGCGTTTTTCAAAAATCGCTTAGTGCACCTTTAAATTACAGTTACTTATGAAAATGTTAAAGATTGGTTACATCTGAATATTTTCACACACTTACAGATTTGATTTATTTCTTTCCCAAATTGCATTGACTGCTCTAAAATATGAGACACCATTGTTTCAGGAGTTTAGGACACAGAATAGGACAAATGCTTATTTGATTACTGTTTTATTCCCTGTTTGGGTTTATGTATATGCTTTATTTTTTAAGATTAACTTTTTTTTCCCATGACTTTGTCAGATGCCAACTGTTCCTGTTGTAGCTATGCAAAGATTTAATTTCATATACAGTATCATAGCTATTAAACGATACCTTGTTATGATTTTAAATCATTATTTATCCTCAGAATGATCTCAAAGTAAAAATAACTGCTAAAGTCTGATTTTGTGGTGGCTGTGCTTTAAAATTAAATTATTATAATCTTAATTCAAGTGATGAAGGATTCTGAAAGTCTGGCAGTAATCAGTGTCGAGTGCTAAATGTTTCAAAAATGATTAACAGTTGAAAACATTCATTAGAAATTTAGAAAAGTAATCAAATGTAATAAGTTATATTACTTCAGTACCGTAATTGAAATAGTTACACTACTTATTACATTTTAAATAGAGTAACTTGTAATCTGTAACCTATTACATTTCCAAAGTAACCTTCCCAACACCGCCTATTAGCAACCTCCATTTTTTTCATTCAACAGAACAAAGATCTTTTGCAGTATGTGTTTGAATGTTTGTGTGGTATTCATGGTTTATTTTGTTGTGTTGTACTTTTTTGTTTTTAGTTTATTTTTAAGTCTGTTTTCTCTGAACACTGTACACCTATATCCACTGATCCACAGCACGACATGAGGCTTCTCTGTGCGCAAATCCATTAAACATCCTACATATATAGAGCTGCATACTCAAGGTCATGTGAAAAAGGAGCATGAATCATTTAAGGCATCTAGTATTCAGAGAGGGAGATGAGTGCTGGAATCAAATTGCACGTGGAAATGACACAGATGGCTCACGTTTCTCACAGCCAAGTCAACTCTCAGTCTCCTGCACACACAAATGCTATCTCCCACAACACCTCCCCGCATGCACACTGCAGCCAGTTTTACTCATTATGCAACCACAGCACTGTGCTAGAAAAGGCTTAGTGATATAGCTTTGTGTAAGTTCACAAAAGCAATAACACTTTGTCCTTCAGTGCAGTCAAATTTCAGAGGAATCATCATTTTAGCCCATCAGCCTTGTTCTCTTTTTTTATGCTAGCATTACTAGAGACAGCATCTAACTATGAAATTTAACAGGTGTCTGTTGCATTTTTTTCTGTTGCAGTCATGTTAAATTGTCATAATATTCCACAATGTTACTGTTTTTACTGTATTTGTATACAAATCAATGCAGTCTTGGTGAACATGAGGCTTCTTTCAAAAACATTAACAAATCTTTCAGACCCCAAAAAACAAACAAGTGAACTCATTTAAGCATCATTACATTATAATTTAATGCAATGGTAATCTAAATGTAAACATAGAGGAAATAAGCATGCAAAATGTCTCCAGGTTTGACATCAGTGGCGAGTTTGAATATGCAGAAATGCCAAGTGTGAGTGGCTGGGATGTTCTCTCAGCTCAGGCTCTGTGCTGCATTTGAACACACTGATACATGAAGCCACTCTGCTGCAGTGGAGATTGAATGTTAGTGAGAGACAGTATCAAATCCCCCTATCAGGCCTGTAGCATTACATAAACAGCCAAAACACATGCAGAGTCCTCATAGTCCCATTGAAAACAGAGAACAAACACCAATAGCATTACCCAAAAACATCCTCCTTTTCCTTTGTAAGATTCCACATTTGTTTTTTATTTTAAAACAGATGGTTTGTTGGATTCTAATGACAACAACATACATTTTTCAAAATTTGAGATCAGTCTCTCCTTCCTATTAAATAACAATCTTGTGTTTTTTTTTTAGTGTTTGATCAACTAGATCTGGTCACATATGAGGAAGTGGTGAAGTTGCCAGCATTCAAGAGGAAAACATTAGTTTTACTAGGTGTGTATGTTGATCTTGGTTTTATTCCACATCTTACCTTTGTTAGTTGGCATGAAGCATTTCTCATTCATTTGTGGTTTGTTGTCCACTGGCAGGTGCTCACGGTGTTGGCCGAAGACACATCAAGAATACACTCATCACCAAACACCCAGACAGATTTGCTTATCCCATTCCACGTAAGAAACATTCCCAAGTCACTGTCTCTAACAGTCCACGTGATTGGTCTCTGCTGAACTGATAACCGCCTACTCATTTCTGCCCCAACAGACACTACCAGACCTCCAAAGAAAGATGAAGAGAACGGCAAGAATTATTTCTTTGTATCCCATGACCAAATGATGCAGGACATCTCCAACAATGATTACCTGGAGTACGGCAGCCATGAGGATGCAATGTACGGCACACAGTTGGAGACAATACGCAAGATCCACGAGCAGGGACTCGTAGCCATACTGGACGTAGAGCCACAGGTGACCGTTTAACTGCCCTCTGCATTTATTCATGAGAGAAAACAGTTGAACATTAACCTTGTAGGTCATTCCTGTTATGCAGCAATGGTATTGCAGACTTTCAGAAATATGCTCGTGTTAAGTTCAGGAACGTTATTATTTACACAAAGAAAATTATTAATATGAGACTTAATAGGATGGAAATAAAGACCTAAGGTCAGTTACCCATTGCTTAGTGAGGAATTAGGAGTTATCTTACATAACAGTGTCAACTTGAAATTGGTTTAGATATTTACAATTATATTGAATATTATAAAACAAGATGGAATATTTTGGATCGATATAAACCATCTAATACCACAAAACTTTATGAAATCAAATCGGATTTACAGTATGTTTGTGTTGGCTTTATGATGTAATTTCTCTTTAGGATGATTTCTGTAGAGAATTGGCTGTTATTTATTGGGACATTACAAAAGACAAACGGAGAGTGGTATTAAGACCTAGAATATTTAGTCACTCAGATCAAAGTAGTGTAATTATTCAAAATTGTAATACTGTGCTAAAGGAAAACTGAAAAATTTGATTGCATCTTAATTTTATTAGTTTAATATCATATGTCAAATATATTAAGACACAAACAGTTAGTATAGAAAATAATCACCTACTTTAAAATAATCACATGAAATGAAATGAAGACGGACACAGTTTTTGTTTTATCCAGCTGTATTTACTCAGTGCAACTTATAACATCCAAGTGAAAGATATAACACCAACATGTCAGCAACAAAATGTGATTGAGTAAAGAAAAGAATCACCCCCTTTAAAATACTGTATGATGGGGGCATAAAATTAACTGCAATAACTCATTCTTGTTGTGTTCAAATATTCTCAGGCACTGAAGGTTTTACGGACAGCTGAATTTGCTCCCTATGTGGTTTTCATTGCTGCACCAACTATCACTCCCGGCATGAATGAGGTGAGATCAGGACCCAAAACTTCTTGAGAAAAGTTCTCAATATGCCATAGCAAAAGGGTGCCCCCACACTTTTGTGTGAGGATCTACTTTTCAAATGACAAATTCAGTGAAATCTACCAAAAGCTTGTTGGGATCCACGCATCTATCGTTATATTAAATTATTCTAATAATTAATTTTTAAAATAACAATGTTCAATTTTAATATTGTTAAATTTTAACATTACATTTAAAACACCCACAGAACAATAGATTACGTTAGCTGGGGTCTTTACCTTATTCTGATGAGACTTGCACTGAATGGAAACAGACAATTTTGCATAATCTGGGCAGTAGCTGCTGGTAGCTAGTCTCAAACAAGCCTCCAAATTGTCATCAGTCATGGCAGTTTTGATTTTAAAATCTTCATGTGGGAAAAGGCTGATTCACAAAAATAAGTTGAGCCAAACGATGCAGTCAATGAGCTATGGATTGTAAATGGATTTTATATAACCTAGAAATACGCAGTGCGCTCCCTTTTTCATCACTAAAAAGCTGTCATGATTTCACAAAGTTCCATTATAATCATTGAATCTCTATACTGCACAATCAGTCTATTATTTACATCATGGATACAGTCTGTATGTTATGAGAGGATTCACAAGCTTCACTGAATAAAACTCAGTGCCATTGCGTTCGAGAAATCAACGTATATGACTGTGGTTGGCTACACTGCTGAACGCTGTAAAAACATGTTGTAAATAGAAACCTTTTACGCATTCAGAGCGCAAACACAAATACGTACTGGAGCGTTTGTCAGATCTGTTTTGCAAATATCCTATTATTACAGCTTCAGCTGAGGGTGCTCTCTTTTGAGTGTGCTTAGCACCCCTGTAGAACCGGGCCTGCATTTACCTAAGGCATATTAAAATGATGTGATTGACCTATTGGGCACGCACCCCTGCCATAGCATGTCACCTCACTGGTAGAATAACTCCACCTGACTTCTCTTCCTCCTTTCATTTAGCTAAGTCTTTATTTAGCCAGTCTTTCTTTCTTTTTGCATGCACCTTTTTTGGCATGTTTTTTTTAATTTCTTCGACCTTTCCTCACATCACGCTCAGCTTCCCAGATGGTGCAGGAAGCTGCCTGTGAGTATGCCAAGAAGTCAACTAGATCCTAGTGCCTACAAAGCTCTACCCAAAAAAGTTTCACTGCGTATATGAACTTTATAACTTAGGTCAATTGGACAGATGGCTGTTTTTTGTACAAAAAAAACACAACCCTGATCCACATCTTAGTACTTACTACTGTTTTAAAGTTTAGGGTCAGTAAGATTTTTTAATATATTTTTTTAATGAATGCTTTTATTCAGCAAGGATGCATTAAATTGATAAAAAAGGACAGTAAAGACACTTATAATTGTCAAATATATATTATAAAATATTATAAATATAATGTTTCCACAGAAATATTCTAAATTGTAACAATATTTCACAATATTACTGTTTTTACTTTTATCAAATAAATAGAGCCTTGTTGAGCATAAGAGACTTTTTTCAACAACACAAAGTCTTACTGGCCTCAAATTTTTTGAATGATAGTGTACTGTATATCTATACTAGTACCATCCTTCCCAACTCTCCCATCCTCTGTTTATTCCTTTAGGATCATAAATGAAATTTTCTTAAATGGGCATATTGTCAGAATTCATCCATTATCCTTTCAAAAGACCCTTTACTCTTTGACTTACCGGTACTCTTTTTCTTTCATGCTGCAGGATGAGTCATTACAGAGGCTGCAGAAGGAGTCCGAGATCCTCCAGAAGACCTATGCACACTATTTTGACCAAACCATCATCAATAATGAGATTGACGAGACTATTCGGCTCCTGGAGGAAGCCATAGACCTGGTTTGCACCACTGGCCAGTGGGTTCCAGTATCCTGGGTCTACTAAAACAGCAAACCCATCAACCTGTAACCTTGCACCCTTCATAATCTCACACTGTGCAGTGCATCTCTGCAAGAAAAAAAACCCTCAGAACTCTCCCCATGATTCAAACAAAAGTCCACCAACAACATCAATGTACCTGCTGTGAGCCTAGCCTTGGCCCCTCACAGACTACCTAGGTGTGGTGTTGTATTAATGGAAAAAATAATAAAAATAAAATAAATACTAAATATTGTCATGTCTATATCGCTAGGAGACTAATTTAAAGAGACAATATCCTACATGATGCATTTTTCTGCATTTGTTTTTGTTTTTCTGCCCATTTTTCTGTTATTACCAGAGCAAAAGTGCAGTATTCTTACAGCAGAATCCTCACAGCTTTCATCTGTCCATTAACTCACCATCATACATAATCCCCACATTATCCAAGCGGCAGAGCCCAGCTGCTTTAGCACAACCCACCGATTTGCCTTTTTTGGGTTTGTTTTTCACGTTTCAGCATCTTCTACGCGATGGATACTGTCTCTCTAAAGATGTACATAAATGTTTTAGAGATTTGAATGAGATCTCATGCATGTGAACATTCTCAAGTGTCCATGCTGTCAGTGTTAGCTGTGTTCAGACCGTCACCCACAGCAGAAAACATTCCATTCGTCTGGACGAACACATTCAAACAGGTGGGGCCGGACGGTGACGAGGAGAAGGAAAAAAAAGACCTATGCACATCCCTTGCATTTTGGCAAATTTGTAAACAGTTTATTTTTACCAGTCATGTAGTAAAATGTGTTGTAAATGGTCAACATTTTTATTTGTTGTAAAATTAAGGGGTTCAGGATGAAAATGAATTCACAAAACTGTTCTGCCATTTCAGAAATGTGTCGTTTCTGTGGAGTTGTTTGAGGAAGAGGTGCATCTGTGCAAAGCGAAAGACAACACTGTTCATCTGAATGGTTCTGTACATGACAAACTGTTTACTCAAACTGCCCTGTGTAAATGGCTCTGCCGATGACGGAGCAGCTTCTCGGTATGAGTGTTTTTTTAAATATATTTCCTTTTATGTGGTAAAGATCTCCTCTGTCTTCTGCTCTGTGTTGCTCATCCACCTCTTTTGCTCTGCGTCTCTGTGTGAGTTGGCAGAGACGGGCCCATGGAAAACTTTTCGTTCCTTTTACCTTTTTTATTTTCAGATTTTTCTCAGCAGCTGTTGGTAGGTCACACCCTGCCCCCTTGTTACAGTGCCCAGTTATGTGTCTGAGTGCGAAGCAGAGTGTGTTGGCTGGACTAATGGTACTGTCATACATATTTCTGTATGCAATAGAAACCAAGAGTGAGTGTGAAAATTCAGTGTTATCGTAATATACAGCAACATTCAAGATTTTTTTAAAAGAAGTCTGTTCATCAAGGCTGCATTTATTTAATCAAAAATACAGTAAAACGGTAATTTTGTGAAATATTATTGCAATTTAAAATAACTGTTTTCTATTTTACTATATTTAAAAATGTTAATTATTCCTGTGAACTTTACTTCAGTTTTCAGTGTCACATGATCCTTAGGATATCATTCGAATATGCTGATTTAGTGATCAAGAAACATTATTATTATCAATTATATTATCAATTTTGTTGAAACCAAGATACATTTTTTTTAGGATTCTTTGATGAATGGAAAGATCAAAAGAACATTATTTGAAATGTAAAATGTAATGGAAATGTAAAATATTTCCATTACATTTTCATAAATGTCTTTGTCACTTTTAAACAATTTAATGCATCCTTGCTGAACGAACTAATAATACTTTATTTAAAAAAAAACTAGTGTGTATTTCACAGAATTTATTTACGTTCTAATCCCAGAAGGCACAGCTAAAGGGCATCACCTTCCTCTAGCTGGATGGGCTAGCATCTTGACTTGAGCTTTCTCCTGCTTATTCACAAACTGCTTTCCTCCTGAAGAGAGCTGCTTCTTATCACCGTTTCTGCCATAATGAAGAACAGATTAATGCTGGCTTCCAGTTGATCAAATATACACGAATGACACCTTTCACCTGCTGAACCCCAACTGACATAGAGAGGGAGGAATATAAGCGCTTGTCTCAGTTGTGCTGTCATCGAAAGCCATACACAAATGTTTAGAAACTTGAGGAGACTTACTCTCAAAAACAAAGGAATATGAAACAGAGCTAATTTTGCATGCCCAAATTGTTTTTCCCGAAAATAAGGCAGACCGTGGTGGACTCTCATTTTATAAACAATCTGAAAAAATGGTATTTCTGAAGTGGTAGTTTGTCAGTTTTAGCTAAAAAAAACAAAAAAAGGCTAGTCAACTGTAGTCTCCCACAACATAAATTACACATCCTGGGGATATTAATATAGGGCTGGGTGATATTGGCAAAAATTCATATCTCTGTATTTTTGGCCGATTTGCGATATACGGTATATCTCGGTATTTTCATTTTGGTATTTGGATTTAAAAAAAATCTGTTTTTTAATATATATAATAATTTAATATTTGACTTGCCGCCCAATGTTGTCCAACAAAACAATACATATTAAAGGCTATGAAAACAAATAAAGTGAATGTAACATGTAAGCCTTTATTATGTGCAAAAAAGGGTTAAAATCACATTTCATTGCAATGTTGCAATCTAAAAACAAAAATAAGGCTTTTAAAGTGAAGTTAAATTCACTAAACTAAAAATGAAAATAAATGAGAACAAAAGTATAGAGTTGTGTTAGGCTATTTTGATTATTCCATTAGTCACTTTACAGTCAGTGCTATCATAGAAATAGACTTACTTGTAGGTTTAAAATTCTACACGTCATATTTATTGTCCAACTACAAATATTTCAGCTAAATTTATATTTTAGTCAGAATTATTGCACTCTTATTTAATTGAGCTCTGTCTGTTTGGGCGGCGGCAACAAGCTCGCGCGGCACTCGTCACTGAGTCTGTGTACGTTTTAACGGGGAGAATCCCAATCAAAACATTTACAGATGGAGAATATACCTGTGAAATGAAAATATATTCATTCAGGAAGAACGCACATCTCAAACCATTAAACAGTACTAGTACCTCGTGTCCTCGGTCGGCCTTTATGTCAGAGCATATGACGGGCCGAGCCGCTTAAACTAACATGCGAAACGAAACTATAAACTGTCTTACCAGTTTTTTTAAAGGCCTTAATATAAAGCTCGTCACATGTTTAGAACAAACTGGATTATGCACTTTCTCCGCAGCAGCTCAGTCTGTGTCCTCCGTTATATTTTCAGATGCGCTCGTATCAACTGTATATCGATATAAGCGGTATTGCCTCATATCGAATCACTTATAAAGAAAATATCGATATATCGAACAAACTCGATATACCGCCCACCCTAATATAGGATGTAATATATATATATATATTACACACATACAATATACCACAGACAAGGCTAGCATTCTTACTGCTTGCAGTACCATTTAGAGCATCTCAAACCTTTCACATTGCATAAACTACAGGAGCTAAACTTTATGAATACATTTTCCGAGACAAGTTTAACTTGACATTTAGATTTGATTTTAAGCACCATGTTCAGTGTGAAAGTACTACCAGACTTCCACTGTAATGTTTAACATTCATCAGTGATTCAACAGCACACTTTCAAAACTTTGCACCTGGGAGTAATTTTACTATTTATGCAATGATTTTTGTTTATTCAAAGTATCTCAATCACAAGTGAACAAAAATCAGTATTAAAGGGGTCATATGATGCAATTAAAAATTTTTCTTTCTCTTTGGAGTGTTACAAACTCTTGGTGCGTAAAGAAGATCTGTAAATTTGCAAAGACTAAAGTCTCAAATCCAAAGAGATATTCTTTATAAAAGTTCAGAGTCAGCCACGCCTACCTAAAACGGGTCGTTCTAACACGCCCCCACATATATTCCTCACTATGTGGGAAGATTTTCATAACGCAGCCCAAATGTTCACGCAAAGAAAAAAGCCGTAACTTTTATTCTCACTGTAGTATTGTTCTCGCCTACAACCGCCAATTCCATGTCTTGAAGACGCTGTGTGCTTCGTTGTGAAAGCGAAAACTACTTTCTTTGGCCTTCCAAAAGAGAACGATATCCACTTCGTCATGCCTAGCTGATCTGTGCTGGTCGCTGAGGGAATACTACAACTTAGTGCTGTGGATCGCCGGCACATTTTATGGAGGACTGTTTACTGATCCTGGGAGAGTAACGTTAGACTAAAATGCCGGCAGTTCTGACTCACGTAAGTACGTTTTCATATTTAAAGGATTTTTCCACTGATGATTCAAACGCGAGTTTGGGGCAGTGTGGAGTAGCACTTGTTGTTTGTCATTTCTCGATCACAAATGCAGACATGGTTTTAGGTTCACGCGGCGCGATGCAACACAACGCATAAAAAAAACAAGTATAAGTCATTATAATCCGTAATTAAGTCCCCACTGGATGCAACAAATGCCCCGTTTGTAATGGGTTTTAATGTTTTTGTATCATCGCTCTGGCCTGACAGGGCATCATTACAGTATGGTAAGGGGCGTAACTTTTCCGTCTCACTCTTTTGAGGTATTCGGCCAATCACAACGCATGGGATAGCTGGCCAATCAGAGCACACCTCTCTTTTTCAGACTGATGAGCTTTGTAAAAAATCGACGTGTTTCAAAAGGCAGGGCATAGAGGAGAAACAATAATATACAGTTTGTGGAAAATAATGTGTTTATTTTTAACCTTAAACCGCATAAACATTTTTTATTACACCAAATACACCAAATAATCTTATTTTTAGCAACATCATATTAACCCCTTAAAGCCAAAAGTCAGGTCCCTTCCTCAAATATTTTGATATTTAGTAGCCAGAAGCTCATGTCAGAATCTGACAACATCCTTCTGTCCACGTTGTGCTCTGTATAGTGATGTATGATTATAACAGTGAAACACCGTGATAAAGCCAATCCATTTGGTTACAATATGAAGCAGCTTACGTTACCGAGTGCACTTAAGCTTTACAGAATAGGAGGACTAATGCATTTTCCAGAACTGGAACCTTACCCAGTTCAATGATCCAAACAAAGAGGACAGCATGTTATGCCATCTGGTGAAATGATAGCAAGAAGTTTTATCAGATAAATCTCCTACACAACAAATGTTACAAAGTTATGCAACAGAATATGTACAATGTATTCATACTATAGACACGTTAAGATGTTTTAAATCAAATCTAGATAAAAATAAATGACAAAAACCGTTGTGCCTAGTTGCAGTTCTCACAAAATGGCCCTCAGTTACACTTTAATGAATCCTTTGCACTGGCAAAACAAAAGTCCTTTAGTCTTATTTGCTTAAAACATGCTCATTTCCCTTCAAGACCAGTTTCCATTCATTTAAAGAGATGATCATCTCCAACTCCATTATATCCGTATTCAACATGAGAAAAACCACATCATCTATGGCAAGATAGATCAAACATTTCATCACGGTCTTAAATCCAAACATTTCCCATAATGGAAAATTACTTCCACTCTTGGATGCACTTCAATCCCTTCTGGTATTCACCAGACTCTCAAGAGGCATTAATGCAGTCAATCTGGACTTGAAAAAGAATCACAAGAAGAGACACAGTCGGAAGAGCACCAAACAGTCCATGTCCAGAAGAAACCTGACTCTCAGCAAGGTCCTGCTGGGTGCCGTTCCTCAGACCATCCGTGACGTTGACCATCTCTTCCCTCAGTTCCTGCTGTAGAAGCTTGGAGATGAGGCTATTGAACTTGTTCTCCATGGTGGAATACTCAGAAGGAGATGTGGTCAGGTTGAGCTCCGGGGGATCCAGTCAGGTGGCGTTCAGGTGGGCGTAGACAACTTCACTCAGGTCCAAGCCAGCCACTGAGGATGGAGAAGCGCATGGAACGTCCCTCACCAACTTATAACTCTCCATCCACTCCCTCAACCACTCCAGGTCGCAGGTACACTCCCAGGGGTTTCGAAAGAGATACAGGTGGCCGATGAAATAGATGGGCTGGAAGACAGAGAAGGGCAGAGACGTCAGATTGTTGCTGTTGAGGTGCAGCGTGATGAGGCTCGTCAAGTTCTCAAAGGCGCCCTCCTCGAAATAGGACAGCCGGTTTCGATCCAGGTACAGCACCTCCAGCTCCACCAGGTCACTGAACCATGTTTTGGACACATTGGTCAACACGTTCCCACCCAGATTCAGCGTTTTTATGTTGCTTAGGCCCTTGAAAGCCTGCTGGGGCAAGTCGACCAACAGATTATCGTTCAGGTAGAAGTTCTCCAGACGCACTAGATCTTTGAAGGCCTCATCATGTATCACATTTATGCGATTCTCCTGTAAGTTGAGGTACTTGAGGTTGGTTAGGCCCAACAAAGAGTTGTAGGCCACCGCTTCAATCTTGTTGCGCTCCAAGTAAACGTGTGTGAGGTTTTCCATCCCCCTTAGGGCCCCGGGAACACGTCGAAAGTTGTTTTGGAAACACAGCAGTTCCTTCAGGAAGATTTGCTCCAGGAAGATGCGGTCTGGCATGTTGAACAGGTTGCAGTCAGAGAGGTCCAGGCGCACCAAGCGTTTGATTGCTGTGAAGGAGCGAGTGTGCAGGTAGCGTATGTGCTCGTTGTGGGCCAACTTGAGCTCCAGCAAGTTGGGCAGCCCTTTAAACGCTCCCGGCGTGATGAAGGAGATGTTGTTGTGGTTGAGCGAGAGTGTCTTGAGTGAAGGCAGGGTGCCAAAGGCCCGCTCGGACAGAAACTTGATGCTGTTCTTGTCCAGGTTGATGGAGGATGCCTCGCAGGGGAACTCTTTGGGCAGGTCCATCATGTTGACGTGGTCACACAGGACGCTGCAACTCTTCTCCTGAGAACACGTGCAACTGGGAGGGCAAGAGCGCGTGCAGGCCCACAGGGCCAGGGCATGAGGGGGGAGGAGGAGGAGGAGGAAGTACACTGGCGAAAAGGGAAAGAGATGGGTTAGAGTGTGCCATTTAACCACAATATGCAACTAGACAAATTGGCATCTTGTCTATGTTCATTGATATTTAGTTTGAATATTTCCAAACAAAACCTTAGTCACACATTGCATGTAGGTCATTCTCCAAAAATGACGTATTTTTGTTTGTGTCTTTCACACATTGTTTAATGTAACACCAATGACAGATTTAAATGAACCATATTAAGAAAATAATTAAATGTAAATATTTATGCTGCCTAGGAGGTACTTTTCTAATTTTTGTATTTTCAAAATACTATTTTTTTTTTTACATTGTCAAGGCTAATAACAAAAAGTTAAATCAATGGACAAGCATTCTTTTTAGATTATTTATATATAAATGGCATATAGAAAGAGGTGTACCAAACCTACTTGACCAGTTAAAAAAAAAAAACAAGTCAAACCATTTCGTATTGAAAAAGTCAGGTTACAGAATGAAGCCTTTACATATAATTTTTGACTATTTGAAAAAATGGAAATGTCAATATTTGGATATTTTAAGAGTGAATTTTCATCTCACTGAACTGTAAACAGTCATGTTGATGAATCTGTATTGAATGCTCCACACCACAGGTTTATACTAGAACTACATGGTCTATATTGCAGAAAAATAATGATATTGATTTGACAAAAAGCCTTTCATGAATTTTCAGATAGAACTTCCAGGACTCTTAATTATACCAAAACAAAACGCTAGTCATGCAGCATAAGCAATCACTTTGCAAATGAGTCGTGCTCGTTCTCCCAGCAGTTATGGGAAGATTACAGAGCACAAGCAGACATTGGAGGAATAATTTAATGTGTGTGGCCTCCCTCTGTCCTTCATCTGCTCCACACACTGAAAATAGGGTGATTAAGAAAGGACAGATTAGAGATTACACAAACACACCAGGTCTTGTTTGTTCCCTTAAATTTCCATCAGTAGAGATACTGCATTTCAGGAACATACTGTAACCACGCTTTAATGTAATGTTCTCAAAAACACTTGAGATCATTTGAATTGAATAGATTGTTTTTAGCACAGTAGTTTAATTACACCTGCTCATATCATTGAAGAAATACAACACTGACGACAGCAAGGAACATAAGACAGCAAAAATCATAGACTTACCAGCAATAACGATGAAACGCATCACTGGTACCTCTCAACTGTGGATTTTTAAGATAAATTAACTTAAGCATTTCCACTAAAACAAAACAACAATTAGGATATCTTATTGAACATACAATTAGCAAGAGAGGACAGAACATTTTATTAGATCAAATTAAATAAAAAATTCCAGTGTTAAATGATTACAAAATGTCAGCACTGGCCCCAAACTACTTACCTGTCAAGCATGTTCAATAAAGGTTCTCCTGCACAGACAACTAATAAAAGTTCATCCATAAGTTTGCCCACCATGACTATGTCTGTACTGCTTCGCTCCAAGAGAAAATATGAATGTTTGTATGTGCACACATCCACTATCATCAGCGCTCCCCTTCAGAAAGCCATCACTTAATGGCAGAAAAATCCTGGGATTATAAGCGTTTAAAGCAGTACTCTGAAATCAAAGCGAGTAGAAATGACCCGCTGGGCCTCAATAGTACATACAGATTACAGGCTGCAATCTCCTTATATAAACCGGTGGTCATGAGATACTGTACCATAATGTAAACGTTTCAGGAAACATCTGCAAGTAACACCTTTCATTGGAGACCCTTCTACCACCTGGATTTCATATTAGGGGACAATGGGGTCACATTGAAAAAAAAAACTTTTTTTTTTTTTTTTTAAATAGGACTCATCTGGCTTCAAGCAGTGTCATGTTTAAGATGAATTATTGGTAAGCGTAAGGATTTATCAAAAATGTGTTTATACAGCACAAAAATAAAATCACGATCCAGTCCCAAAGTCTTATTTTGCTGTATATTACAATTTTCTTAAAGATATTAATAAAACACCACATGTCAGATTCAGAATATTTAACCGTGACACAATTGGTGTTTTGGGGTGTTTAATTTTATTTCATTTGAATGTGAAGTTTGACACCATGAGTTGAGCTACTGGCACAGTTCACCCTGAAGCATCGGACACACGTTCCAACTACCACCTGCCCTTTTAGGAAGAATGCTTCATTTAATAATTGGAGTAATCCTACATTGTTTTATACAATTAGCAATTCATCAATATGTATATTTTTATACATATTTTCAGTCAGTCTAGTCCTTTACTACTAGTCTGTTATCACTTTGACAGCGGAAATCATCTGGGGTGAGCAAAAAAAAAAAACACGAGTTGATTAACACTTGAATCCCCAAGTACCAGCAAAATGCAGCATCACTGTAAACTAAAGCCCACTGTAAGCAGAGGAAATAAGACAAGGGACACCAAGTAAATACAGTGTTTCTATTTTGTAAACAAACTGGCATCAACTAAACGTCAGACAACTCCACTGAGTTTAGATCACATGAGGAGCAGCCGTTACAAATGCTTGACCGAATTTCTGCTACACGAAACGCTTAAGAAATCATGCTTGATTGTAAGGAATTTGCATCAGAAACTTTTATTTAGGTAAAATCATACAATAAATGCACAGCTGAGTCATCTCATGCAGTGCAGAGCCTAGAAGCTACGACATAAAGCAAATACTAAATCTAAGGAGCTCTGGTGTCCTCTCAGGAAGCCAACTATTCTCTTATTTCCATCTGGATGGAGGGCAGGGGATGTGATTTCAGTGTTTCCAATACACTTTAAGACTTATTGCTAGCGTGGATACTTGCAGCTTCTCCTGAGTGGACTAATACCAGAGTCGCTGTATATGTAAATACAATAGAGATCAACCACATGTTCAAGGTTGCCATGTGCCAGACATTGACAGAAACAAAACTTCAACAGAACAAATGCCAATCTGTAGGACAGAAAAAAGCACACATGTGGAGAATCTGGACACTTTTTGCACTGATACTTAAGTTTGTTTTTTGTTTTTTTAATTTTTTCAATCCAAACCTTGGCATGTTTTTTTCCCCTCCCGTTTGCAATTTTGAGAGCCAATTGGTAATTCCATAGCGACGTGTTGCCATCAGGCCGTTAACAGCTGTGGAAACTGACCAAGTCCATTACGTCTGAAACATTAAAAAGCTCACGCTACCCCGAAATACAGAAATTTTCCACGCATACAGGTGACATTCAACATTCAAGTGCCAGTGTTCAGGTATTGTCTTTTGGTCAAGTTACTTGAAACTTTCAAAGAATCACTTTGAGGCTTATAAAAATAAATATTTCTCAAAAAATGCTTAATAAATTACACAAAACTAGCAGCAAAAGTAGAATCTAGAAATCTGTGTGCAAACAGCTAAATTCCCCACTGCTGATCGCCCTGGTCCCAAATAAATCCTGGTAAATAGTGAGAACCCTTCCCCTTTGTAAACAAGCTGCGTATCTCCGGTCTCCTGACACAATATTTGGACGCTTGAGGACATGCACTCAAGACACGTGTATATATAAAACTCCAAATGTGCAATAAAAGAACTTTGTAAAACTTGATGGGCACAACGTACACGGGCCTAGACCTAACTAAAGTAGCACCATTCAACTTGAAGTTCTTAATACTGTCAGTGCATCTGCTTGAATTCATCATTTAAAAAAAAAAAATACACAAAAAACAAAGAAAGTCAAGGCACAACTCACTTGAGAAGAAAATCTATTGCACTTGCGATAAATGCCTTATTTCTCCTCCACTCGAGCGCTTCTGTCTTTTTTCAAGAAAAGAAGCAGTAAACTGGCTCCTCGGCCAGTGGTTTAGTTCACATCTAACCTGATGAATTTCAGGAGCTGACAGCATTCGTATACCTGGTGTCCGGCCTCACGCAGAACAGCGGGACTCCGTACACAAGCTAAAATGGTGGGCTGTCTAACTGCACTCGTGTCAGGCCCAACACCGGTTTGGATCCACCAGTGCCTCAAAATGAACTCTCACGCTGCCTCTACCTATGAAAAAGGGAGCCATGCCTGCTGCGCAGCTTGAAAAGAGAGGACGTTTGTATTGAAAGAAAGCCTGCAACAGTTCATTCGTCTTCTCTCCTTGACCAAAAAACAAAACACTAGCATGCGTATGTGACCAAAGCGGTCATGTTGCAAAGGCACGGCCGCTTTGGTTCTGTGGTCCGTTTGTAGCCAGTTGAACTTTGCTTTCAGGATGGCAGGCATTTTTTGTTTTGCTGACATTTGTAAAGAAACATTTTATCAAAAAACCTTGGAGTTTTTCAATAAATGGCATCTGCTTCTCTAAAATGTTGTTTAGAGGAAGAAAAGTAGTAGTTAACAAAAAATGCTGCCCACTTAGAGTGGCTAGCATGTGGTTCTTGCTAGCTGCCGTAACACTGTCAAGTCAATTAAAACAAATGGAGTAAGAAGTTCCAGCATTTTGAATTTTCAAACACTGAGTGTTTCCAATATTTCGTCATGAATATCACAACTGGAATGGCCTTTTCAAGACAACCAT
The DNA here is from genome assembly GCA_018155175.1 of Sinocyclocheilus anophthalmus. Lineage (NCBI taxonomy): Eukaryota > Metazoa > Chordata > Actinopteri > Cypriniformes > Cyprinidae > Sinocyclocheilus > Sinocyclocheilus anophthalmus. The sequence continues at coordinate 72,441 of JADLZN010007369.1, forward strand.
ATCCCTAAAGAGGCGTCTCTGCAGGATAGAGTGAGCAAAACAAAAAGGAAGTCAGACCGATTTGTCCCTTGTGACGCAGATGCTTCACAGAACGGTTCTAGCAAAGCGCCTGTGATGCGTTTTACTTTGTGGCTTGTATTGTTGGCTTCAAGATATTGGTGATAATTTGAAGTTCAAATGGAACAGCGACTCGCTGAGTCACATTATCCCAGTATTTGCCAAGGTTTGATTAAGTACAAGCTTTCAAATGCCTTTACAGCAAAAAAAACAAAAACATTGCTCTTGGCCAAGTTCACTCAATGAAATTAACTAAACTAAATTCTTGTCTATATTCAAAAAGGCACAGTACATTCACATACAAAAAATGATCCTCTTTTTTTTTTTAAACAAAGAAAAAGTCAGAAACCTAGGTGCTGTAATAGATCAAATACACAAGTGGGCATCCTTGTTATTCTGCTCTGGTTTTGCCACAGAGCAGCTCCCTTTAGAATGTGGGCAGAGAATCACAGCGTGTAATGTACCGAGTTCATAAAGCTACACAGGGGGTAGAGTCTGGCTATGATAACATGTGGTTTCCGTTCAGCTAGTTTGGCAAACGTACATTCAGTTGCCCCACCAGTCCACCTGGGCGTAGTTTCCTCCATAGTTTCCATAGTTGCCCCCATAGCTGTCACCACCGAAACTCCCAAAGCCACCTAAAATGGACAATAAATTCAGGACTGCTTTCAACAATTTCCACGGACTTTTACAATAAAATTAAACACTAATGAATACTGTAATATTGTTTATTGTTAGTTTATTAATCAAGGTTACATGTTAACATTTATACATACCAACACCGATATACATACATATATATATACACATACAGTGGGGCAAAAAAGTATTTAGTCAGCCACCAATTGTGCAAGTTCTCCCACTTAAAAAAATGAGAGAGGCCTGTAATTTTCATAATAGGTATACCTCAACTATGAGAGACAAATGAGAAAAAAAAATCCAGGGAAAATCACATTGTAGGATTTTAACGAATTTATTTGCAAATTATGGTAGAAAATAAGTATTTGGTCAATAACAAACAAGCAAGATTTCTGGCTCTCACAGACCTGTAACTTCTTCTTTAAGAGGCTCCTCTGTCCTCCACTGGTTACCTGTATTAATGGCATCTGTTTGAACTTGTTATCAGTATAAAAGACACCTGTCCACAACCTCAAACAGTCACACTCCAAACTCCACCATGGCCAAGACCAAAGAGCTGTCAAAGGACACCAGAAACAAAATTGTAGACCTGCACCAGGCTGGGAAGACTGAATCTACAATAGGTAAGCAGCTTGATGTGAAGAAATCAACTGTGGGAGCAATTATTAGAAAATGGAAGACATACAAGACAACTGATAATCTCCCTCGATCTGGGGCAAGATCTCACCCCGTGGGGTCAAAATGATCACAAGAACTGTGAGCAAAACTCCCAGAACCACACGGGGGGACCTAGTGAATGACCTGCAGAGAGCTGGGACCAAAGTAACAGGGACTCAAATCCTGCAGTGCCAGACGTGTCCCCCTGCTTAAGCCAGTACATGTCCAGGCCCGTCTGAAGTTTGCTAGAGAGCATTTGGATGATCCAGATGAGGATTGGGAGAATGTCATATGGTCAGATGTAACCAAAATATAACTTTTTGGTAAAACCTCAACTTGTCGTGTTTGGAGGAGAAAGAAGGCTGAGTTGCATCCAAAGAACACCATAACTACTGAGAAGCATGGGGGTGGAAACATCATGCATTGGGACTGTTTTTCTGCAAAGGGACCAGAACAACTGATCCGTATAAACGAAAGAATGAATGGAGCCATGTATCGTGAGATTTTGAGTCCGCCCGTAGTGGGAAAACCTACTTCCATCAGCAAGGGCATTGAAGATGAAACGTTGCTGGGTCTTTCAGCATGACAATGATTCCAAACACACCGCCCGGTCAACGAAGGAGTGGCTTCTTAAGAAGTATTTCAAGGTCCTGGAGTGGCCTAGCATGTCTCCAGATCTCAACCCCATAGAAATTCTTTGGAGGGAGTTGAAAATCCGTGGTGCCCAGCGACAGCCCCAAAACATTAATGCTCTAGAGGAGATCTGCATGGAGGAAAATACCAGCAACAGTGTGTGAAAAACCTTGTGAAGACTTACAGAAAACGTTGACCTCTGTCATTGCCAACAAAGGATATACAACAAAGTATTGAGATTAAATTTTGTTATTGACCAAATACTTATTTTCCACCATAATTTGCAAATAAATTCTTTAAAAATCCTACAATGTGATTTTCTGGATTTTATTTCTCATTTTGTCTCTCATAGTTGAAATGATGAAACTCTATGATGAAAATTACAGGCCTCTCATCTTTTTAAGTGGGAGAACTTGCACAATTGGTGGCTGACTAAATACTTTTTTTCCCCACTGTATATATATATCGTATATCAAATCATAAGATGTGGTTTGAAGTGAAACTAACCCTTATTGCCTCCAAAACCTCTGCTACCTCCATGGCCACCAGTGTTGCGAGCACCACGATTGGCGAAAACATTGCCGCCCCCAGCCATCTGCCGGTAATCCCTGGCCCCAAAGCCACCAGAGAACCTGCAGAAGAAGAGTAACATCATGAATCTGGAAAATGCACAAACCCATTGGGGAGAGCTTGGATGCTTCCGTACCTCTTGGGGCGTCCGCGGTTGGTGCTCTTGTGCTGGTGCTCGTAGGCTAGGTTTTCAAGCCAGGAAGGCACCTCCTGTTTGGCCTCCACCAAGATGTCCAGCAGATCTTTTGTGATGTTGCTGTTCTTATCATTGTAGAAGGATGTGGCAAGTCCTGAAGATAAATCAATAATTCAAACAGATGTTCTGGCAAAAACGAGAAATTCAAGGTATTTCCGAAAACTATAGTAAAACTCACCAAGGTTTCCCACCCGGCCTGTACGACCAATACGGTGGACGTACTCCTCAATGTCACTAGGCAAGTCAAAATTGATCACGTGTTTCACGTTGGAGATGTCAAGGCCACGTGCAGCCACCTATCAAGAAAAAAAACACAACCAGTTAAGCAATCAGGAGGAAAACCACAGGCTTCCAGTGAACGCTCAGACTCTTACTCACAGCGGTGGCAACCATGATAGGGCAGCGCCCAGAACGGAACTGGTGGAGCGCTTCCTCACGATCGCGCTGAGAGCGGTCGCCATGGATACTGGTGCAGGCATAGCCCTCACGATAGAGGAAGTCCTCAAGAGAATCAGCACCCTTCTTAGTCTCCACAAACACCAGTGTGAGAGAATCCTTGCCTACAAAGACGAAAAGCAAGTCACTGGATAAAAACATCTTGCAAATGCAGAAATACATCTGTGCTTTTGTAAGCTTAATTATATGCATTGAATGCAATATTAGCCACAGCTTGCTTCTTTACTGTAGTCAGGTTTTGACATGATTTCCATTAGCACAGAAGGATGAAACTGTAGAGCGCACTGCCATTAAAATGTCCCACGACATGACTTCATTCCTTCCCTTTAAGCTATTTAACAGTAGCCTTCTGCTACAGTCTTTGCTTAGATAATGTTGGCATGGTAACACTGACCGATGAGACTTATCTAAAAGCACTCAGTGCTGTGTTGCTATGGATAAACATGAGAGCTTCAGCAAGAAGCCAGTCACTGTTTCTACATGTTTACTAGCACAACAGCAATACCTAAAGTACACTCTTCATCTCTTTAGTATCACATTTAAAAATAATTTGAAAAACACTCCGATTTAAGATGCTTTTGTTAAAGTAGGAGTTATTCAAAAATAAATGGTAATAATTCCACATCTTCTGACTCTTCCCATACCACTATTTGCAGTATTATTTTTAAAAACTATACACCCACATATACCATCACACTGAACTTGACCAAGTATGTTATTCCTGTAAAAAGTCATCAAGGATCCCATGACATCGAGAAACAGTAGACGAGGAAAGATGTTTTACCTGTTGCATTGAGCAGGTCAAGGAGGAAGGAGCGCTTGTCATTCTCTTCCACCCAAACCACCTTCTGAGTGATGTTCTCTGAGGTGGAGCCCACTCGGCCCACAGCCAGGAAGATATACTCCTCCAGAAAGTCACGGGCCAGAATCTTAAAATAAAATAAAGTATGGAAGCAATGAGTTCCTTATTAAAATCAAAAATTGTATTTAAAGTTCATTATGAGACTCACTGGTAAGCCTCATATACACTTACCTGGATCTCTTTTGGGAAGGTGGCGCTGAACATCATGGTCTGGCGAGCACCTTTTGGAGGCATGGTGTCCTGCTCCACGATACGTCTGATCTGGGGTTCAAAACCCATATCGAGCATTCTGTCAGCCTCATCCAACACCAGATATCTACAAAGAACGTATAAAGTCATTTTTCTGAACCACAATGTATTTGAGGTCAAATAAAACTTAATCATTCTAGCTTAGAATCATACTAGCGTCACTTACTTGCAGTAGTCTAGGCCAATCTTGCCCCGCTCCATCATGTCTACCAGACGACCTGGTGTGGCCACTAGGAGGTGACAGCCTCTTTCCAGTTCACGGATCTGCTGGCCTATATCTGCACCTCCATACACCACACACGGGCGCACTCTGGAGCGGTAAGAGAACTGCAGATGATGACAACAAAATTAGTTAAGATGAGCTTTAAATTGGACCAACTTTTGCAAACCTGTAACTGGTTTACCAGAGAGATATACCTTTCTGGCCTCGTCATAAATCTGAAGAGCAAGTTCTCTGGTTGGAGCCAGTACCAGAGAGATGGGAAATTGCTTACGGCGGACGTACTTCCCATTCTCCTGCTTGAGAAAGACCAAAACAAAATACATTTCATGACAGAAGCAGAAATTCTTTCCCTCACAGGACTCTTTGCACAACTTTAGGGCAATAAAGAGATGTATAGTAACCTGGGTGCTGGCTTTGGTGGCCTGCAGTGCCTCACCAGGTCCATCAGTGTAGATCTGACTAAGCACAGGAAGTAAGAAGGCTGCAGTCTTCCCCGAGCCTGAGAGAATGGAGCATACACACATGATGAAGCACACTCTCAAATTACTCTATACTGCTCAAATAGCTGCACACTGCAGTTTCATCCACATGGGACAGCCAAAGCTAGAGTTTGCACATTCAACCTGGTCAACATTGCGGTTTATATGGGCCATGCCCTGCCTACTGAGATAGGAAGTGGTCATCTAACTCACATGTAAAGGGGTCACAATCCTAGATAGAAAATGTTCTAAGCCAGGTAAAGGTTCTAGAAGATTTGCAAGTTGACAGATGTGAGTGATTCAAATCAAAGCAATACAAATGTCTACAAAAAACATCAGTTTATCATTCTTGCCATTTAAGAATTATACAATTTATTACATTTATTTTCCTAATAAAGTCACTGTAGAGAAATGGCATTTGACTTTTTTTATTTTTTTTATTTTGGACTCCGTGTTCAAGGATCTATCATTGAACTCTTGAAAAACATTCATTCAATTATTCAATGGCATGAACTTGGGCTCACACAACTACTCATTTTACTCAAGTCAACCAAAAAAAAAGCATTCACTTAATCAGCGGGTCGATGTTTATGTAAATGACCCACAACACAATGCTGCTTCAGCAGTCTTTGCAGTTTCAGGTAAGTCCAGCTAAAGCAATAAAAGTGAATAAGTGTAGGACTAAATCTGGTAAAATGTTATACATTGCTCTTTGTATTGTAGTAAAATACATTCATGAAAAACAAGTAAATATAGTTTAGATATAAATACTATATACTATAAAACTTGTGGTGTCTGTACCGCAGTAATGAGACAGCAACATATGATTAGTCTTAATAGGCGTCAGTATCATCATATGGTGCTGCCCCCATTTACTGTGCTATTACATTATTATGAATAGCCGCTTCTTGTAATCCTATCATGCGCCAAAGTAGTATAACATAGCATGGAAAGGTCAATCCAGAGCGGAACAAAGTGCGGAGATACGCAGGCCGTGAGCAGAGCGTGCGCTTGGAAGAGCAACATGGAGTCACCGTGCGCACCGCGCTCCACGTAGAAAAAGTTCAAAGCAGAAAGAGAAGAGATATTGATGCGTAGTGTATTAAATCTGTGTCTGTAGTTTGAGCCTTTCTTTAACAGTTTTAAACTTCATTTACTGTGCGCTCTCAGAGAGAGTTTCACGTCTTGACTGTCGTAACCGAACGTGGCACGCAGCTTGAATGCTGTCCGCTCTGTGTGTGTGGGGAGACGCTGCCGGCCCCGCCTCGCAGAGAGCAGATGAGATGACAGAGGGCAGCCCAGCCCAGCGATCTAATAAATATGGTGGTGATCAAGGTCTTTTTTATGTAAAAAAAATATATAAATTCATTATTTTAATTTTATAAAAAATTCAGTTGCAATATATCGCAGCACCAAAAATGATTGCACTCATTTCCATATATCCCACGATAAGTCGATATATCGACTATCGCGACAGGCCTAGCTACTGGCACTGTCAAACTGCGCAAACAAAAAGTAGTATCCTACTTTCTTAGTTTTATCATCACATAATTACAAATATACTTTGCCATTGTAGTTCAACTGGGATGCAATTTTAGACCATTTTTCTCCCACCTGTTTGAGCACAGGCCATCAGGTCCCTCTTGGCCTTAATGATGGGGATTGCATACTTTTGAACAGGAGTAGGCCGTGTGTAGCGGGTCAAGGTTATGTTGCCCATAATGATCTCGCCCATGTCCACATCATGGAACTAAAAAAAAAAAAGAAGAAAATATCATCCACCTGCTGTAGCAGCCCTCCACTTGATTTGTTTTGGCACTTGATTCAACAAGGCACTATGATTATTAGGCTTACATTCTCAATATGCCCTGGACTGTTTGTTCCAGTGGCCTCCACAGGAATGTCATCATACTTCTCAAAGTTAATCCCAGTGTTGCTCGCAGAGAACAGCTCCCTGTCGTTTGGAGTGGGAGACAGAAGAGAAAACAATAGCTTCACCACAGAGACAGATGGACTCAGGAGACAGGACACACAGTGCGATCCGCAGTGGGCCACTTACTGTTCCAGACGCTCGTTGGGGGGCAGTGGCTTTGACCAGTCCTCTTCATCTCTGGATTCTTCAACCCAACGACTGTTTCCTCCTGTTCCTCCTCCAAAGCCTCCACGTTCATACCTGTTAAGAAACATTTTTGTTTTATAAAAACACTGTAGCACAACACCATGAACACTTAACTTTTACATGATCTATTACTTCTGAGCACACTGCATTGACAGGCTTAGTTAATCACCCTATTGTTTAGAAAAGCAATAGGTATTTAATAGTAGTGGATATCACCTCAACAAACCACACAATCCGAGGCATCATTTACATTCATAAAATGTGTGGCAATTTGTGCACCAAAACACAGCTACAGGGGTAGCAAATAAAACAGACACAATATACCAGCAGAACATTTGTCAACCAGTAGAGGAATTTGGATGATTACCTTTATCATGGTTACGCTCATGTGACACTGCAGTGCCATGCCATGACCAAAGTTTATCATCTGCATCCATTTTTAAGCAATTTCAAGTGATTTAAAACTGTTTGTGCAGTGTCAAAAGAAAGTCTGCACTTGCATGCTAAGCAGATGGTTTCTGTGCACATAAAGCTGCCGGTCACACACACCATCAAAGCACAAAAAAATGTCAAAATGCCCATCTTGATGTGTAGCCTCAAACACAGTCCTTTATGTCTTAAGTGAACGTAAACAGTTGGGAGGTTGAGAACTTTTTACTTACAATACATAGGCTAGTATTAGATTTTGCTGTATTATTAAAATAAGTGTTGAGAATTGGTGAAATTTCAATGGCATCTAAAACAACTTCGTTACAATACTGCACTCTTCCTCACCTTCCTCTTGAACCAGCTCCTCTATCATTGAAGAATGCAGACTTCCCTCTGTCAGAATGCCCACCAAAGCTAGTGTAGGCATCTCGGTTCACCACAGAGTTCCAGCCTCCATCTTTGTTCTCATAACTGACATAACCTGCAATTTCATTATGTTAGAGGATTAAAACATGTACATCTTGCAAAACAATCACTCTATCATTTTAAAACTCTCACCTGCATTATGCATTGGCTGGGTGAAGGGACCACCGTTCCTGCTTCCACGAAAGCCACCACGTCCACCTCTGTCATTACGAGGAGGTCCACGGCCAAAGTTTGCAGTCCCATTCACACGACCATCATGGTACCCATTGACAAAACCATTGCTACGACCGCCGTCCCATCCTGAAGAATCTTTCAAAAAGGGACAGACAGGTAGAGAATGTGAGGATATTGAGTGAATGGCTCTTTATAACTTAGCTCAAAGCCAAGACTGGTATCAGTGATGGTTGAGTGAGTGGCAGATGTGAAAAAGCCAGTAAGCAATTTGCTCCTACGGCAACAAATAGAACAATTCAAGTAAGTTGAGTGAACCAGACAAACAGGTTCATGGCACTGCTTTAAAAAAAACAGCAGATCAAGAACACAGAAAGAACAATGGGCATTCTTTGGGCAAAACTGGCACTCCTAGAGCTTACAAAACCATATGAAACAAAAACAACCTGTTTGGTCATCCCAGTGACTCACCCAATTATTCCTTTCTGAGAAAACTCTAGTTTAAGGAACAAAGAGCACACACACTCCAAAAATTATAGATTAATGTACTTTATCAAATGAGGTTGTGATCTCTCACACACAAACTTTTTTTTTTTTTTCCAAGCACTGGACCCTGTACAGAGGAATCACCACATAAATGGGTGATAATTTTCTGTCCGAAAACAGCCAAAAGCAGGCCAAACCATGCCACGGTCTGATGCTCAAATTTACCACAGCGATCAGCCCAGCTGATAACACTGGCTACATCCTCGCTTCCGTTGGTGGCTACGCTGCAGTCAGTAAGCGCAGGAGAGGCTGCAAGAGAAATTAGCCAGGACTGCACTCATGCATATGCATACCCACGCTTCCTTACTCCAGCATACAAAAACAGGCCAAAAACACATAACTTGCATATCTGACTTCCTCAGATGTGGTTAAACCACACAACCAAACATTAGCTTTCCAAACTTAATTGAAAAGGGCAATCACTGCTGACCTACTTGCTAATCAGAAAGCCAAGGCATACTGTCAAAAATATAATGAAGAATCATCAAAAATACCATTTGGCAAAAGAACTCAAAGTAAACAGCAAACAATATTCACCTACATAGTCTTGCAACAAACGTGAACTTGAGAAGAAGAAAAAAAAGCATCAGATTTGGACACGGTGTCTATTGGCAAGTATGAAACCAAACAATTGACATGGCAGCAGTGAAACGTTAAAGCTCAGATCAGTCGATCTTGGGCTAATTGGAGTGAACAAATTATGTTGTGGTGTAGTTAGAGCTGTTAACGTGCATCACTTAGTATTTAAAAAGAACACCCACACGATTAAGCATGCTATTGACATGTAGCATTAGAACATGTCAGGAGCAACGTCCACAAACTTCAGGGTCTAGTTAAAATGCAGTGACGTAACAGAGGGCAGACAGCAGAACAGAGGGATGATGCAGAAATCACATGCATAAAGATATACCACATCGGTCTGGCCAGCCACTAGTGTAGGTGTGATAAAACGAGAGCTCCTGGGACGGATATCTCTGGGAACCTAAGCAAAGGCACAGGGCACTTAAAAGACAACCATTCCTTCCCAACGGAGGAGTGTAAGAGCAAAGCAGGTTGTTTTGAATAGTTACCGGTCCTAAAGTCATTCCATCCAGTTGGATAGTTATGCCTGTGTCTTTGGTTTCCCTCAGGGTGCCAACTCTGAGGATACTGTTTGGGAGAAACTCGATGGACAGTTTCACATTGTCAGAAGATGGCGAAATACTTAAAAGCATTTAAAGGAGTGTGTGCGCACACGCTATTGCATACAAGCCTCTTTCCTATTTGTTCACATTTAGAGAGTCAATTAGAAAAGAGAAGAAAGGAGAGAAATGCAAGCAACCACAGCTGCCGGACAATCACAGGGAGCAGTCCGACAAGCCACTAAAGCTTTGTGAACTCAGAAAGGTCTCCTTCAGTTTCATAAAGTGTGAGGTTCACTCAACACTCTGAGAACTGACTTTAAATGTCTGGCCTCAAAGTACTGGCTCTGAAGGCATGGAATTACATTTTCATGCATCTTGGAAGCAAAGCACCCTCAGAAGAACCTGACCAAGACTTACAGCTCTGTACTGGTGCCACTGAATAACCGCTCTGTCTACCAGAGGAATAAGCATTTCCTGCTGTGAAAAAACATGAAGTCAAAGTGCAGAAAAAAACTCAACAATTGATCATAAAGCATTGATTTTAAGATAGATCTAGAGATCATTCTTAAGTGATGAAATGGAATGGCTCATGTCAATAGAAATGGGAAATGATTTATTGAAATAAAAAAAAAAGACTCAAAGAACTTTTTTTTTTTTTTGAATAGTCGCAATAGTGCATGTTTTGTAGTGATACTAACAAGCCCTGAAACACAGTTAAATGTTTTTGTCTGTCAAGTATTTTCACATGACAGTTATTTTGAATTGTACACATTCAAGAAAATCTCTAAAGATATCCAATACAATGTACAGCAACTCAAAAGGCTAAAACTCGTAATGCAAATTGTAAATATTTGCCAAATTTGCATGCATCTGCAAATTTCTTATCTTATAAAACAATCCACTGTTTGTAAAGTGAACCAGCATCATAACGTACCATTTTTTGATGCGTCTTTGTTTCTCAAGTGAGGAGGAATGTAACGCCCTAAAAGAAGATAAACATTCAGGGTTTTTTTTTTTTTTGTCTTTTATTGCATTTAAAAATGTGCACATTAAAAGTCAAAAAAAAAAAAAAATACAAAAAACTATGAGAGCGTTAGCTTTTGCAGGCACTCAATCTGAATGTGGTAAAAGCACTAAATGAGATAAATCACTTACGACCAGAGCCAGCACCCTGTCCATCAGCTGAGTTCAAGTCTAAAACAGCAAGCTGAAAGACAGAAAGACCAAAATGGGCCACTTAGGACACTACCAACTACAAATATAGATTATATAATAATATATGCATGCCACACACAATGTAAACAGAAAACAATACTGAGCAAGAGAATTCATTCGATGAAGATCTGAAAAAAGGTTTAAAGGATTTGTCTACATTAAACAACTTAAAGTGGCATTACAGTACAGCATAAAAAGAAAATTGTCATTTTGACAAGTTATTCCAAATCTGTATGACTTTTTCTTCAATAAAGCACAAAAGGAAATGTTTAGCCTCATTCACCTTTAACATTTAGTCCACATTAGGTATGTAACGATTACCGGTTTGACGATAAATCATGATAAAATTCCCCACGGTTAGTATTACCGTTTCATCTTTTAATTATCATTAAAACCGTATTAGATTACTGCGATTTGAAGAACTCACGATAAATAAATACTGTCCATCATAAAGCACAGTTTTAAGTAACAGTCTCACGAGCGCACAGCAGCCAGAGTAGTTTCGTTTTGAGTGAAAACAGGGCGGAAAAGATGGAAGGGGGGGGGGGGTATACAACGATATAATTGAAAGAAAAAGTATTGAAATATTTTTCTTTATCCTCCTATCTCATAGGCTATTTATTCCCTTTAGGGTTTCCGAAGTACACTTCATTTCCTTTCCAAACACGGAACTGGGATGCGGCGGATTGCGGAAGAGGGGGGGAATCACGATGTCAGCGTAACATCGTGACGGCCCAACCCTATTATGAATGTACCTCTAAAGGTTCTGACTGACTTCAGAAACGATTCGATGGCATTTTGTTTTCATCTTCGCTTCATGTAATACTTAAAGGAAGTATTCTTAATCGCAATACTGCTTTGTCCACGGAGGTTAAGGGAAACAGCTCTAATTCAGCTTATCCATAAGCGCCACCTAGTGTCAAAGAGTGGATTTACAGAGACTTATATTTACATTCAGCCTGTGTGCAGTTTCTGTCTGGCCAAAAAAACGGACCGAATTTGCATGCCCTGCTGTACATTTTGACCGTTTGATGAAAAACAAGCTTATGTGGATTCAACACATTTGAACAATTCAGACAAGGTATCTAGTATTATTTATGGAGCAGATAAAATGCATATAATCATTTATTAATCAATTATCATTGCGACTTATATATTTTCTCTATTAAAAAGCTGAAATGTGAGGTTTACCTTTTTATAGGGCTGGACGATATGGCCAAAATTGATATCACGATATATTTCTTAATTTCGGTCGATACGATATAAATTCCGATATCGAATAACAGCATTTATTGAAATAGAAATCTTTTGTAACATTATAAATGCCTTTATCATCACTTTTGATCAATTTTAAGCATCCTTGCTAAATAAAACTATTAATTTCTTTCCCATAAACATTATAAAATGAGACGGAATGGAATTAGTGTATATTGTTAGAAAAGATTTCTGTTTTAAATAAATGCTGTTATTTTTTTTTATTAATCAAAGAATCCTGAAAAGAAAAATTACTCAACGGTTTTAAATATTGATAATCAGCAAATCAGCATAGTAGATAGTCTGAAGGATCATGTGACACTGAAGACTGGAGTAATGATGCTGTAAAAATCAGTGTTAGCCATCACAGGAATAAATGACATTTTAAAATCTATTAAATAAAAACCATTATTTTATATTGTAATAATATTTCACAACATTGCTGCTTTTGCTGTACTTTGGATCAAATAAATGCAGCCTTGGTGAGCAGAAGAGAATTCTTTAAAAAATATATATATAACAACAACAAAACCTGGAAATGTTGCTGGAGACCAAGGTTATTATAGTTTTGCATTTTTAAATTCGTTTTATTTTAATATCGTTTTCAAATTTGCAAATACAATTTAGTTTCGTTTTTATTAGTTTCATTAATAATTTTGTTAATTTTAGTTTAGTTTTTATTTTGTGAACACATTTCTATTTAGTTTAGTTTGTTTTAGTAATTAAAGTTGATTAGATTTAACAGATCACTTCCAGAGCGCAGGCCAAAGAAAGACTTAGGCTAATTTAACCTTAGTGATGCAAACGTCTAGCGACACCAAATTAAAGCATGCTGAGATTGATTAGATGGTAAAAGTATACAAATACACACCAAAATGAAGCAGTCATGCCTTTTTAAATCTACATAAGTTGCGCTTACATTATATGTAAAACGCACTAGACTGAATGATAAATGTGTGTTGTGATATTTAATTTGAAAATAAATGTAGCTAATTTATTCATATTTAGCCTATGTCTTTCATCTTGTTTAACTATAATCACTGTCGTGTCTTGCTCACTTTCCCGCGAACAAACGCTCATAAATAAGTGGGACTAATGAAATGCAATAATAATAGCGGAGCCTCAACATTGGATTTGCAGCGTTGCGCATTCTAGCCATTCGCGCTGCAGCTGAAGTGAATGACAGCTTGAGAGCTCTCGTTGCTCGCTTTCTGTAGCCTATATCATTTTATTTTTAAGATTTATTTTTAATGCTTCTGTAAAGGACTAACGGCCGCATAGCCTATACACTGCAGAGTTTAAGGGAGACAATGGCACTTAACAGTAAAGCCATATCTAAATATGTTCTTTTCATTTAAGAAGATTTAAGTATGTAGTTTATGCACATTTGTTCAAAACAGCCTGGCAGATTGTTCACAAGATGTAGGCAAAAGTTTGTATTGTATACAGGAAGGATGCACGTTCTTATCATTCCTCTGTTGCGCTGCTTGTCTATTTCTCTTCAAAGCACCAACTTAAAATTACTATTTGGTTTGATTGCTTGTGTCACATGAGAAAATGAATAATTTTGCCTTACTGATGCAGTAGCCTATTTAATGCAGGTGCGGTTCAGGTCGCGGTCTTGATGTCAAACGGGTCGGGTACAGAATTAAATTGGTGCTTGGCTGCTGTCGGATAACGGGTCGTGTGTTCTGTTGTGTAGCTACCGCGGATGCAGTGCGGTTTCTTGCAGGACTCTGCTTTGTAAACTGCCTTTGCGTTCTATCCGTCCAGATAACCTCACGGTTGCATGATGCGCCAATCAATTACGGGGTTATTTAAAATAAACTCGTCTCTGCCAGCAGGACGCTTTTAGCCTGTTAAAACTGGTAATGTAGATCAAATATCGGATATATGTTCGTTTTAAAATCATATCACCGTTATTGAAAAAAATCATATCGCGATACATATTGATATCGAATTATTGTCCAGCCCTACCTTTTTATTAAACTTTTTCAAAGCTTTATTTGAACATTTACATTAGATATTTCAACATGCTATTAAACTGTTGTCAGTCAAGTTGTCATTTAAAATCTGAACATCATTGGTAATGTTATTGTTTTAGTGATTATGCAAACAAAAAGTCATTTTATTTGTTGTTTGTTGATTTTTAAATATAAAACTTGGTTAAGTGATTTATGTGTCGGTACTTTTTCATCTCCGGCACATTTGAACAATACCCTGATAATACTGATAACCGTGATAATTTGTCACTATAACCGTGATAAGCAATTTTCATACCGTTACATCCCTACTCCACATCTTTTTTTCCATGCAAGGAAAGTAAAACATCTGCCCAAGAGCTTGTGTGTTCCATTGAAGAAAGTGGAACAAATTCAGAACAACACAGGATTGCGTAAATGACAGTTGAGTCCACTGACAAATCTTAACAAAATCCTAAACTTCATATGTACCAAATTTGATAATTGTATCGATTCTAGAAGTTTGAAATGCTTTGTCACGAACATCATCTTTCAGAGGGCTAAAGAATAATTAAACAGCTCTGGTCACGTGACTGTACACATCAGCTATGTAAAAAAAAGTCACATGAAATTAAGACAAGTCTGTACGTTCATTTATACTTGACAACTGAATAAAATACATCAACTCTTTTAGAACCTTTAAACTAACATTTGGTCACAAATGTAGCCGCTGACATTAAATTGGTTAATCAAATCAAATGTTTGGCAAGCCTTCATGGCCCTAGTCAAGCCTAAATCCTATGATCATTATACCAAGAGACACTTCGACATGGTCATATAGTGAATCGTCTAGAAATTGCTTAATAAATAATACAAATATAAACCACCATCAGTCTGTTACATGTCAAAATTATTCAATCGTATCCATTTTAAAGGCTGCATTGCACAACAGGCCGCAGACTCAAATGTCCGACAGATTTCGACGCCATGCGTTTTTAAACTGTATTTCTAACAAGACGAACTATTTTCAAGCTTTTACATAACTGATAGGAACTAGATTTACTGTTAAGTTGACGGAAAAAGTTCAATGCTGATGCTGATTCTAGTAAGCCGGCTGCGAAATGCGGGAAATAAACTACAGAGATAACGTTAAACAGGGAAAGGCGTCGGCTGTGTCCCAAACAACACTTTAAACTCTAAATGTGGACATGAGTAAATGACTGGCTATATATCTCCTGAATTGTATATCTTCAATGAAGAGAAAGATTACAACACGAGGAACTGCGGCGGGGTCTCAACACCTACTGAGGCGCCTTCCTTGACAGCATTTTTGGGTCGACGCAATGCTAGGAATGCTGTCTACGAAGGCAGCTCACTAGGTTTCAGGACGTAGCCTGCGTGTCAAAGCCAACCGATCAGGGCGATTACAGAGCTTGCACATTTAAACGCATATTCATAGCCTACCTGCTGATCTAGACCGTGTGAACCGTCGACGACCACATGACTCATAACTAAGGAGAATAAGTGAGGATTACTCCTTTATTTCTGAGAAGCTGGTTCTTTGTTGTCTGAAGGATTTCAGCCAAGTCTCCTTTTATAACGACGTCACTTGCTCTTTTTGTAGTCCTGTCCTTCTCCAAGGGCTTTTTGTGCCAAGACCACCGTAAGGAAAACAACAGTTAAACGTTTAAGTGTAAATAATCCTCCCTCAGGCCTTATACTGGCAAAAAATATTCGCAATGTGCAGTTTCTTTCACGATGTCTGTGTATTCCGGCCGCTGTGCTGAGAGTAGCCCAGTGCGTGCTGCGCGTGCTGTGCGTGCTGGCCCAGGCACTAATGCCAGTGGATACAGCAAAACGGGAGGAAAAGATGTTCACGGCGGCGGAGCTCGCGGATGTAGCCGGCACTTGGTGTCAAAAATACGTTTTGTTTTGTTTGTTTTTCAATAACAATTCTAAAGCTATTCAAATTATGAAACAGCCATAATATTATATATTATATATATATATCTAATATTACTTTTTTTTATCTAGCATTGTTTATAGTTATGTTAATTTATGCTTTGTTGTTGTTGTTATTGTTTCACATTCTTTAAATGTACAATATTGCCTTATATTTGCCTTCTACTTTTTGCCTTGTACTTGTATGTGATGGAACTAAATTTAAAAAAATGATTTTTTTTAAGTTTTTTTTTTAAGTTGAAGTTAAGCTGTTGTTTACGTTTTGTCGTTGCTTGGAAACCACTGGTTGCAATTACCACACATGATTCTGAGGAGCTACATTGTTTGGTGGAAAAATACAGTTTTTATTAATATCAGTACACTTTATTTACTCTGTTTTATTCTGTGAAACCTTACAACGTATATGGAATAACCGTTTTATAAAAGCAGCACGCCCTGTGAAGCCGTGGGTCCCGCAGTGAATTATACAGCTAAGGGGTGTTGTTAGGTACGATGCGAAGCGGAGTGCCTAAAACCCCCTTAGCTGATTAATGATGTTAATAAAAACAGTATTCTTCCACCAAACAATGTGAGAGCAAGCGCAAATCCTGGCATCGGCAGGTCTCAGCGCCACTTCCGGTGGCATCCCCAGCTGCCGAGTTGGAGGCAGCGCACGGTCTTACTCCGCGTTTCTGCGGTTTGCTTCGGTGAAATACTCTGTGCTACTAGATACAGGAGCGTTGCCCTCCTTCAGAAGTGAGGGGTGACAGAAATGTGTTACACACACCACACAATATATATCTATTCATTACCGCGTCTATATACGTATTAGAAACTTTATTTTGTTCATTTCTTTTGTAAATTGGCTAATAAATCAGATACATGTTGGACATAACAATCAAATGATTTGTTACGTATACAAATGCACTATTTTTTTTTCATTTTATCACAGCTAAGGCAGAATACTTCTGACGGTAATAAATGCTATGTCAAGTAGCACATGGAATTGTTCGTATACTTTATTATTACCTGGAGATGATTGTTTAAAAGCACATATATATCTATATTATATAACCTTACTGTTGTCATCTCCGCTGACACTTAAATACAATGACATTTAAAGGAACCACAAAATACACTTATATTGTGATTTTTACACTATGTAATTCTGTTCTCAAAAACAATAAAATACATCAAGTTAGTGTTTTTTAATTATTTTCATATTATGCCAACATAATAAGAAAAGAAAGTACTAATATAAACACATTATATTGATTTGATGTAAATGATGATTCGCTGTTCTTTTTTCTTTTTCTTTTTAGCTTTACCAGGGGTATGTCGTGCTGGACAGTTATTTTGTAAAAAACTAGTGTACACGTTTACAGGTTTAATGCACATGTTGTAATACTGAAGTTGTTTTATTTTTGTAATATCGATAACTTTCTCATTCAGTTTTCTTTTTTCTAAAGAGACTCTCTTGCCTTGCCTCCCTTGCCTTGACTGATGGCAGAAACCTTACAACACAAACATCAGAAATTCATTCATCCTAAATTATGATCCTTGCGGAAGTTTGAGGTTGTGTAAATGTTGGCAGGTTATTTGACATTCATTATTCAAATTAATAAAGTGATGAATGGAAATTGGGCAGTTCAATTAAGTATAGAATTTTTGTAATAGCTACAAAAATGGGCAAATGTGGGATCACAGAGAAATGAAATGTTTTTTTATTAAGGTTTTACTACAAATCACATGCGTAAAACTATGTGAGTGTAGCAAATGTTTTACCGGTAAAACCTTTTTCTTTGTTTCAAAAGCCATGTGTAATTTCGTACATCGTGTTGTGGACAAGAACCATACTTGTCGGTTACTGTTATTTAGTAGAGAAAAACAAGTAGAATAATATATTTTAATATTATAGAAAGCAAGTTATATGTTAGAAAATGATAATTATGCACGTAATGGAAAGGGCTCGTTCAAGTTTGAGGCATTAATGTAACAGTATATACACCAATATTTGACCAATGTTCTTCTTTCACAGCAGGAAAACAGTTTGAGAGACACCAGGCCTGCAGGTATGACTGGTGCGGTATACGAGAAATGAAGGCTTTATTAATATATATAATTGCTGATGCTAAAACATACAAACAAGACGCTCGAGCACAAATTAAATCCCACACAAACGCTGCGTGGGCAGAAGGTCTCCAGCCGGAACTGTTCCCTTCTTTCCGTTTGTGAAAAGATGACAGAGCGTGTGGAGATGTTTTGCACACCGAAAATTGAGGATAAAACAAGTGGCTACTGTCGCCGATATTGAGTACAGAATAGAATTTATCGTCTATAAAGGCTGCAAAGTTACATACGTTCACCAGAAACGCGATTACTAGTCCAGAGGATAGAAAGGCTATTTTGTGTCAACTGATGTTAGCCTCTTCTTTGGTAGCTTTACAGCGGGGGTGGCCTGTTGGAACAACTATGGTGATACAGCAAAGTAGCAAAATCTTACGCGCCGATGAGGACGGAATAAGTCATCGGTCAGGAATTATAATAAAAAAATCAAGATCAAGGATAAAAATCATTAAAAACTATTTATTTAATATTGCTAATTATTACAGTGTGTGCCAAAGGTGGCCACCTTCCTGATTTCTTTGTTGTTTTGCATGTTTTTCACACGTTAGGTTTAGGATCATCCACCAAATGATAAACTCCCAAAGTACTGCAAGTACATACCAGAATACAAGTTTTTAAATGCTGATTTCAATTATTAAGGGAAAAACGCTTTGTCCCAAACCCGCTAACCGTGGCCCTACGGTGACCATTTAAGTTGCGCCTGCGAAGTTCCCTCCTGAAAAAAGAACTGCGACAAATTAACCACATTTTTTTAGAAAGCTGAGTTAAATTTCACTAGCTACACGCAGGCCTGATTACTGCCAGACATGTTGAATCAAGACATCACTTAAATAGATGCTGTCTGACAAAGTGAAGCATGCTTGAATAGCAACACATTATGCCGCGATCTAAATAAATTCAAGAACATATGAGAAACAAAATAGTTGACGTGTATCAGTCTGGAAAGGGTTATGAAGCCATTCTAAGGCTTTGGGACTCCAGCGAAACACGGTCAGAGCCATTATCCACAAATTGAGGAAACTTGGAACAATGGTGAACCTTCCAAGGAGTTGCCGGCCAACCAAAATTACAAGAGCGCAATGACGACTCATCCAAGAGGTCATAAAAGAACCCAGAACAACATCTAAAAGAACTGCAGGCCTCACTTGCCTCAATTAAGGTCTGTGTTCATGATTCAACAATAAGAAAGAGGCTGGGCAAAAATGGCATCCATGGGAGTGTTCCAAGGCATAAGCCACTGCTGACCAAAAAGAACACACAAAGGCTTGTTATCAATTTGCCCACAGAACAAAAGTAATCTTAATTCTCCAAGACTTTTGGGCAATATGCGGGTGACTGAATGAGACAAAAGTTGAACTTTTGAATGTGTGTTGTCCGTTAAATCTGGCGTAAACCAAAGACACGAATTTCAGGTAGAAAAGAAACATATACAAACAGTAAAATGGTGGGTGTAGTGTGAGGGTCTGCGGGGGCTGCTTGCAGCTTCCGGACATGGACAACTTGCCATAAACGGAGGAACCCTGAATTCTGACACTTATCAGATAAAATTCCTGACGGAGATGAGCGGCCATCAGTTTGACGACAAGCTCAACAGGCACTTGGGTTAGGGTGCAGGACAAAATAACTTCCACAAACACACCAGCAAAGTCCCCACTGAAAGGGCTCAAGAAAAAAACTAAAAGTTAAAGGTTTTGAAGTGGCCAAATACAAAGTCCGGACCTTAAACTTCCGATTGAGATGCTATAAACAGTCCATCATGCTCGAAAAACCTCCAATGTGGCTGAATTAAAACAATTCTGCAAAGAAGAGTTGGGCAAAATTCCTCCAACAGCGACACTGAAGAATCATTGCCATTATCGCGCAAACACTTTGATTGACATTTGTTGCTGCAACGGGTACTGAGAACACCCGATTAGATTAGGGGGCAGAGAAGATTATTTTTTCACGTAGGGCCAGGTAGGTTTGGACAGCTTTTTTCCCTTAATAAAATAAATTATCATTTAAAAACTGCATTTTGTATTTACTTGGATTATCTTTGTGTAATATTAAAATTTGTTTGATGATCTGAATCTTTTAAATGTGACAAATATGCAAAAAATTAAAAAAACAGGAAGGGGGCCAACACTTTTTCACACCACTGTATATATTATACACACAAAGTAGCACAATATACAATAGCATAGTTTTAGGCAATAGACATCGATTTAGCCATTTTTGGTCCAATTTTAGTCCCATGCATATCTACACCGAATATATCTATCCTTTTATGGGTGTTTCTTCAACTTCTGTCACTTTTAAGTCCCCACTGAATTTTTTATTATGAAGTTATTACGCATTAATTTCTGCTGCATTTCAAAGGCATTCTGTATATCGATAAAGGTAAACATAATTCGCAAACACATCAGTGAACAGGGTTTTAATCAAAATGTTGTTGTTTTTGGCTATGAAACGAATCAAGGTAAGTGACTCTAAGATTTCAACCACAAAATACCACGGAACACGGTATTAAATTAAAGATGCGAAGAAAATGACCCGGACTGAATTGATAGGCCTAAGGATTCTGTGACTGTTGCACATTGTTAGTGGACCAATTAAACAAACCAGTGAGAGTGTGAGAGCCTTCTATAGATAGAAGACTGCATGTTTAATAAAACAGAAAATAACAGCAAATATTAAACAACAAACAATTTGATCCATTTTGTCCAATGCAGCACACACAGGTGATTGACCCGATGCTGCCACCTCAGGGTTTCTTTTTATTCTACCTTAAAATGTATACTATATAAAACATATGATTGTCATTATTATAACTACGAAACATACACCACGAAAACGGTAATACTATATTAAATGACATATTGGGAGCAACAGGGAGCATATCCCTGTGTCACCAGTGTAAGATAAAAACGCTCGCTGCTTTCATTTCAAACGGTTCTCAGGTCAGCCTCTAGGGGGCGCATCGCTGACTGAACACAAATCCGGGTACCTGGGCCTCCTCTTCCCCCGCCCATTTCTCCGGAAGAAAATCCTCATCGTTCCCTTCTACTTCCTCTTTCTGTCAACGGAGTTTAGGTATGAGAGATAATCTTCTGTCTCGCTGCTCAATCTGATTACAATCACTGTTGAAGTAGACCATCCATGTACACAACAAGCCGTATAATGTCAGCATATCACTTGAGGACATATCTTTGCCCTTTCGGGTCTCGGCGTTGAAACGGAATGTGATATTTGTAATTGAAGCGATGATGTGTCCGTGGTCGTGTTGTGGCCTAGAGGGCCTATTCTTTCAATTAAACGACCTTAATAAATTGTAAGCCAACGAATTATTATGTATTGGTTTTAATTGTGCGTTTCGTTAGTGTGGGATACTGTTAACTACTGGCTGTTTATGATGTTAAGCAGACTGACAGATGAATGTATGCATGGTCATTGCAACCTTTTCTTTAACATGTGAATGGTGACCATATGAGATGTAATGCTGAATGAAATAATGATTCTATGTAAATATGAATAGTTTGTTCCGACAGGCCACAATGGGACGTGTGATCAGGGGACAGAGAAAAGGTGCGGGCTCCGTCTTCAAAGCCCATGTCAAGCACAGAAAAGGTGCTGCTAAACTCCGTCATATTGACTTTGCTGAACGCCATGGCTACATCAAGGGGATTGTGAAGGTACAATGGGGGATTACATGACATCTTGGAAAGGTCAGTTGTCATCTAAAGTTGGAAATAACAAAAATCTGCTTTTTCCCCTTAGGACATCATTCACGACCCTGGCCGTGGAGCTCCCTTGGCTAAGGTGATGTTTCGTGACCCATACCGCTTCAAGAAGAGGACAGAACTATTCATTGCAGCTGAAGGCATACACACTGGCCAGTTCATCTACTGTGGCAAGAAAGGTAATGCATTTCAAGTTGAGAATTGGTCAAACAAACATCCAGTCTTCTGTGCACATGCTGATGAAAGTGATTGGACTGTTGTAGCCCAGCTGAACATTGGCAATGTGCTCCCCGTTGGCACCATGCCTGAGGGTACCATTGTCTGCTGTCTGGAGGAGAAGCCCGGAGATAGAGGCAAACTCGCTCGTGCATCTGGAAACTACGCCACAGTCATCTCCCATAACCCTGAGACCAAGAAATCCAGAGTCAAGCTTCCATCTGGATCCAAAAAGGTCATCTCTTCTGCAAACAGAGCTGTAGTTGGTGAGCAAACATGGTTTTAGTTAATATCAAGAAGTTTTGGTTAATAACCTATTGTGTTCCTTGCATTGCATGGTTATTAATTAGATTTCGGATTGATTTTTATTTTGTAAAATCCTTGGGCCAGCCAGTAACACTCGCATATGCAACTAAATCTTCACTCTGGGCGACTAAATGATGTCTAATATTAGCCAATGGTTAATCAATTCTCAGATTTATTTTCAGAGTATATGATTAGCACAGATATATTTTCACTCACAGAACACTCTGACTGAACGCTTCAGAGTTTCACTCTCCGTCAAGCGATCTGTGATATTTTTCCAGTTCATTTGAATGGATGCGCAGCGCACCTGTGTTTGTGTATTTGGCGTAACGTAAACTCTAATGTGAAGGTGCACGACTCGCTGTCGCTTTCTCTCACATGCGCAGAGAGCAGAGCGAGAGAGAGTCTTACATAACATGCAGAATTGATGCGCTACATGTAAACGATATACTTTGTTGTATTTTCCTGTCAAAATAACAGTTCCTTTGTAATTCTTCAGCTTTTAAGAACTGCCACTTTCTCACGTGGGCGGGACTAGTGTGCAAACGGCAATCTCATTGGCTGCCGCTCATCTATTACCGTCCCTGTTTTGATTTCAGCGAATCATTTCGAGCAAACGCCCACAACCTGATTAATATTCATGAATCCAGTTGCTCATTAATCCTTAGTGCGTTTTTATTTTGTTCTTATTAGTAGAATTCGTATATTAATAATATCTTATCAGTGTTATTGTTGTTGTTTTTTTTTTTACAGGAACACTGAATTACCAAAAAAAGCACCATTCCTAAGTAGTTCATTGTTCAGTTATTTAATGACTAACTTTTATTATTAATGATACTTATTATCAGATATAATGCTTGAACTGACTTAGACCTTACGAGTGTTTTCAGATAATTTAAAAATGCGGTACCATTTACCACTAATATATATTATATATTATGTATATATATTATATATTATATCTATATATATAATATATATATATATAATTTATTGTATAGTGCTTATCGCATTTCAGTCTGCGTCAAACCAAAAATTACTCAACAGCCATGGCATTCCATGCCAAGGTGTCCGTAGAGGGTTGTTGAGCGTTTGTTTTTCCTTATCTTTCATAAAAGAAAATTTTTCTTGGTGGTGCTTGCCACTGAATCTGTCCATTGAAATATGTTGTGTGACCATGGGAATTTATAGTTTGAGTATATAATTTGAATACATTTTATAGCACAGGGTTTCCTGTGCTCAAACTCGAATGGGTTTGTAACTTGAAGAGCTAATAATCACAAAAATGTTCAATTGAATTTAAATTATGAAAAAAATCAGAACAAAGTGAAAAAATGACAAAGATGTTAATTTTTAAAATATGTACTTTAAATCAAAGAGGCTTGACTGACAATGTTTGGGAGTCTGGGCTATAGCAAATGCTTAAGGGGTAGATGCTTATTAAATTTTGAAGTATTTAATGTAAACTGAAGTCTGTTGTCGCTTATTAAAGGTGTTGTTGCTGGTGGTGGTCGTATTGACAAACCCATCCTGAAGGCAGGACGTGCGTACCACAAGTACAAAGCCAAGAGGAACTGCTGGCCTCGTGTCCGTGGTGTGGCTATGAATGTAAGCAAACTTTATTTTTATTTCTTCGTGATTACAGGTTATTTCTGATTCTGAATAGTTGCCTAAATGCTGGTTTTAAATCTGACCTGTGCTGTTTGCTTCTCCAGCCTGTTGAGCATCCCTTCGGTGGTGGTAACCATCAGCATATTGGCAAGCCCTCAACAATCAGGAGGGATGCGCCCGCTGGACGCAAGGTCGGTCTCATTGCTGCCCGTCGCACTGGCAGACTGCGTGGAACAAAGACTGTCCAGGACAAGGAAAACTAATGTGTATCTTCATAATAAAATGTCCAAACAAAGTAATTTGCCTCTTGATGTCTTTATCAGTTATTACTGTTTCTATACTAACACCATCCAGAAGTTTAGTCAAATTTAAAAAAAAAAATGCTTGAGAATGGCATATAGGATTGCAATTTTACCCGTTACATGTTAAACCCTTGTTATAAGTGAACCTTTTTTTTCTCTTTAAGTTAAAGTGGAAGTAATAAGTTTATATAACTTCAATTTCTACAGTTCCAACATGGTAAATTAGAATGGGGCTGTGGTTTTTTGATTCGCTCCAGGGTTACCTCATGAATAAAGACTTCCTACTGTCAGGAAAGACCTAAAAATATTGTTACTTTATAGTTGTATACAGACCTGAAGGGTCATTTAAAATATGTAGTGAATATTATAAATATCAAATTATTGTAGTCATATTCAGATCAACTAGAAACACGTTTTAAAAAAAAACAATTCTAAATATTTTAAAATCATTCTCGCCTGTAATCATGAGTGACAAAAATGTTGATAACATTAAATCAAGGGTATGGGAAATTATAGAATCACCCACTGGTCTTGTAGATGACATGAGACATAAATTTAAGACTATATAGCTAATAATGACAAGAACTTCAGTTGTATTTATAAATAAAAACTAACTACTTTCTACGAGTCATATCCATGTCTGGGCACCAAGACAAATTTCCAGTGCCATCTCAACCAGAATCACTTCACTGCTTGATGAAAAAGAAAGTTCTCACCCTGCATATTTTGAGATTGGCCTTATGGGTGTCATTTAGGCTGGTTAAGAATGGCAGATGAACTATGCAACCTATCCAATAGGAAGAACAATTAAGTGTTCTCAGGAATCTGTTGAAGTATTTGCATTGCCTTGAACTTAAATGTGATTAGATATTAAATTCCAAGAGATGTACAGGTTTAAGCAAAAACCATTTTCTATAATTCAGCCTACAGTAGTATTACCATGTGGGTTTAATGGATTGCTCGGTCTCTTTTCTGATCAGACTGAAAATTAAAAACCGCTTAAAGTGGATTGTTTTGGAATAGCAGTCCAAACTGGTTTAAAACAAGCTTAAGCGAATTCTTTTCAACTAAAAAAAAAAAAAAAAAACACCACTCAGGTTTATAAGCGGTTGATAGCAAGTGCATAGAAAAATCCATTTTCTAGGTGACCTGAAATATGTTTTCTTATTTGTCAGCAATATCCTATGGATTATTATAAAGGCATTTTAAAATCTTAATACCTGACACCCCAACACGCATGGTTGCAATCACATTTTTCATTTTTTGTGCCGATAGAGCCATGCA
The DNA here is from genome assembly GCA_018155175.1 of Sinocyclocheilus anophthalmus. Taxonomy (NCBI): domain Eukaryota; kingdom Metazoa; phylum Chordata; class Actinopteri; order Cypriniformes; family Cyprinidae; genus Sinocyclocheilus; species Sinocyclocheilus anophthalmus. The sequence continues at coordinate 98,213 of JADLZN010007369.1, forward strand.
CTCTACAGTGAATATAATGTACTCGAAACAATCAATACATAAAAACATATGGCAGCTTTGAATCTTCACAATAACAGACAGACATTTTCCAGATTTCTTTTCTTTATTCTTGAAGGGCGCAATGCTTTTCTCTAATAGTTCTGTGCACAAAAACCTCACAAGGTGAAAGTCAACATTGTGACTGTGGCTTCAGAATTCAACGTCACATCATGGCCAAAACAAAAGTCGGCAAAAAACAGGGCGAAGAACTCTGTACAGTCAATAATCTTTAAAAATAACACAAGGACAAAAATGTTCCTCTTAAATCAAATTCTATTTTTCCTTTTAGTGAAATACAACAAAATAAATTCTATAAAATTAAACAGCAAAATATTTAAATATGATGGGCAGAATATTTTCACTTGCAGGAGTATTTGGTATTTTTCCAACAAAACTAGAGAAGAAAAAAAAGCATTCAAGTTACCAATAAAATACATACAGTATCTACTGATGTTTACTCCTTTAATCCAAGAGACTTTACTAACTGAAGTTGCAACATGACTAACCAGCAGTTATTTTATGGTACAACCCCGCTTTTACGTTCGCTCTCCTTAAATGAAGAATCCCCAAACAGAGCCTCTTTTCGAGTACACGAATGTGAACAGGGATCATGAAGTCAGGCGATCGACCAAATTGCCAGGAGGTCATTTGTCTGACGCAAAGGTCAAGACAAATAAAGCAAAACGCATTGTCCACTAATGTTCCAGACATCCTGCCATGAACTGTTGCATATCTTTTCTCTTTCTAAAATTCCTATCATCAAAACCTAAGCATTTATCCCATCAAAAAAAGCAACAGCCAAATATTTATCGGAGGAAATGTGTGCAATTGTAAAGCCACTTCTTGCATTGCTTCAAAAACATCAAATCTAGAAGAGCATATGGAGTAGGAGACCAAAAAGAGGGCCCTTCCGAATCGCTGTCGAGAAAGAAATCGCAGAATTGCCCTTCGGCTATACTAGTTTGATGTGAAGCCATGCTAAGATGTTACAGCGTGTCAGCTGGAGCTTTCAAATTATTGAATTACCAGAAAAAGAAAAAAGGCAATAGGAATTTCCAGAATAAAGTTGCATCACCCCATTCACATCAACTAAACATCAAGATCATCACCCAACCATCCCATCGTTTACAAACTATGGCTGGCTAACTCTTGCTCACGAGGTGCCATAGCCGGTTAAGATTCGACATGAATATAATGTATGATCAAAAGCAGAATGACCCAAACCTTACTACTGAGCATGGGATAAAACAGGGATTTTTTTCGTCTTTTACTGTTGTATTTGCTTTTTTTTTGTTGTTGTTTTTCTATTTTCATAAATCTGCAGTCTCCCAACAGCAATCACACACGCGGTTGCTTTTGAACAGTCAAAACATTAACACAGTATGTACACCTCTGTCATGAGACAAGTGCGACAGGCCCGTTTTATTACTACAAACAATATGCACAGTCCACTGCAAGTTACACTTTTGACAGTTAATACTGTCGAGCAGACGGTGAAGAGACTCTCCACTCCAGGGTTAGAAATTGAGGGAAGCTTAATGTTCTGGTTACACGGGCTCTGGAGTAGATCAGCATGGTGGGGCCTGGCCTTACTCTGGATTCGAGTATCTCGCTGGAGAACTCAGATGGAGGACAGTGTGACAACATATTGTTAGTCTTTAGTCTGGCTGGGCGGCACCTCCTCAGGGGGCTCCCAGTTCTCTTGTGCTCGTGGGCCTGGACGCTGAGGGTTGTTGACGTGCTGTGCTGCAGGGCCAGTGTACGGCTGCGTATGCGGGAGGTTATTCTGCTGAAAAGACAAGAAAAATCAAATGATTACAGGGACAACCCGAATTAATTATCATTATGTGATGTGATGTGATATGTGGCCAAGTATGGGGACCCATACTCCTGCAATGCGCTCTGATTGATCGCCATCCAAAGCGCGCGCGCACACACCACACACACACACACACACAACACACACCCACACACCACACACACACACACACGGGATGGTTGCTCGCGGGCCGGGGAGGCAGTGGGGGGTCGGTGCCTTGCTCAAAGCACCTCCCAGGCGTGGTATGGAAGGTGGAGAGATCCTGTAACTTCACTCCCCACTACAACCAGCGGCACGAGATCCACCCCGCAGCTTTGGTTGCGGAGTCCGACTCTCTAACCCAGGGGTGCCCAATTAACCCAGGTGTGTTTGATTAGGGTTGGACCTGAACTCTGCAGGCCGCGATCAGCCAAGAGAGGTGGGCACCCCTGCCTCTAACATTCGGCACAACTTCCCAGACTTACTTCAGATTGGTCAGATGCAATTATATTAAAAGGTGACTTGTGTAACAGATGCAGAGAATTTAAAGTAGTGAAAAAACAAAAATTTCATTTACACGCGCAGCAAAAAAAGGGGGGGGGGGGGGGGGGGGGAAGCAAATACTCCTCAAAACTGGAGTAAATCTGAAAGGACAGTTTCGGCAAAAACAGGTAAAATAAGACAAATGTATCCAAATAAACTGCCATTTAAAAAAAAAAATCAATTTTAAATTTTTGAAAAAAATACTTATTTAGCAGGGACACAAAATCAAACAAACCTGAAATAAATTGTACATAAATTAGAGCTGTCGATTTAATGTGTTAATATAATTAGTTACGGAAAACAAAATAACGTTAAAATTAATGCAATGAACATACCTGCCCAATGTACATTATTTTACATTTCATAAACCTGCAGAGACGTCTGTTCTCGTGGTACTATGTCATACATTGTCATACATACATTGGTCTGTGCAGCACCACTTCAAGTCAAACACACCTATCCACCTTATTTTTCCTGTAAGAACGGGCGCGGCCATTTGTAAATTTTATGTGTCTGTCTTTCGGTCTCATCTGCGTCCAGCTATTTTTAGCTGAGCAAAACAGCTAATTTTGTGCGGCACATTGCAAACTAGTCGTGTGTACATGTTATTGTAATGTTTAATCTTAATTACAAACACACTTGGTTGTAGTGCAAACAGTTTTACAGTTTGGACACAGTTTGTGTTTTATCCAGTTGTGGAAAAGTTGTGGACAGGCACAAGTCAGGAGATGGATACAAAAAAGTAAAAGGCTTTATAAATGCCTAGAAGCACAGTGAAGTCTATTATTAAGCAGAAGGTATTTGGTACAACACAGACCATCCTAGAATCAGGACGTCACTCCAAACTGGATAAAAAAGCCAGGAGGAAACTGGTCAGAGAAGCCACCAAGAGGCCTACAGTAAGGCCTCCACAAACGGGTCAACATCAAATTTAACGAACTTGGCAGTACTGCAAAGCAGAATGAGCAAAATGCAGGCTAAATGCGCAAATAGCAGAGATTGCAGAGGACATCCCAAAGACTAAATGCTGTAATTAAAGCAAAAGGTGGTTCAACAAAATACTGACACAAGGGGATAATCTTTTTTCCAACTCAGTGATTTTTTTTTTCTGACGTGTTGGTGTTATAACTTTCACTTGGATATTATGTTGCACTGAGCAAATACAGCTGGATAGAATAAAAACTGTGTCCGTCTTCTTTTCAGGATGCAAAGCAACAAAATGTGATTATTTTAAAGGGGTTGATTCTTTTCTATAACAACTGTCTTAAGACAATTCTGCACTTATCAGCGGTTTATTTTTATAGCATTTGTCATTAAAACTAAGTTACATTTTGACGATGAAGAAAATTCTGAAAAAAAAAAAAAAAAAACCAATATAACATTAAATAAATAAAGGGATAGTTCACACAAAAAATTTTATATCATGTAAAGCTTTCAATTTTTCAGAGATTTTTGAAGCTTAGGCGGCATTTACATTGCAAGGCTTAAGGCACGATCCGATCTTGACGGTCTGTTACATCCCTTTTAGACACAACTGTATCCGATATCTGTGTTTGCATAATTGCGCCCACAAGAGTCATGATCGCTTTACTATGCCATGGTAGACATCGGTTTTGAATGACCTTGGTTTTAAAATGTATATAATACACGTCAAGTGGCCATTATTTGCCAGCATGGACAACAGCTGTCATGGAAGTTTTGCAGCACAAAATCTGACTAAACGGTACTCACAGTAATTTTCATTTGTTAGGCTATTTTATCTACAGCTTGTTAGAGGTGGAATTTTTTAGTGAAAAAGTAGCGCAAAGATGATATTTAAATGAATTAATGAACGCGAGAGAGAGGGAGAGAGCAAGTGAAAGTTCAAGTCATTGCTAAGAAATATAATGTAGCTTTAGCAAAGCTGTTGTATTTATAAAATTCATGGGGCATGGGTTGAAAACCAGCTCCCGAACGTGCAATTTCTTACCTAGCCTACATAAAGTTTCCATCTAAATAAAATCGTGCAAGCGTGCCGCCCTCGAATTGGGAGTTCTGCGGGGATTCGGATACATGTGTTTAGACGTAGGTCAGATGTCCAGATATCGGATATGTATCAGATTAAAATCCACATTTGGAAGTGGCTCAGATCGGACGCGAAAAAATCAGATCTTGTGCAGATTTTTGTTTTACGTGTACGCAACACATTCCGATCTGTGTTCGATGTGAGCAAAAAATTTATATTTTTTTGTGCCACTGTAAATGCAGCCTTAAAATCCTTGGCCTTCAAATATCAATTTACCAAATCAACAACAAACTTAAATCATGACGGGCTTTGAATGCCTTTTTAATGTGAGGTCACAGTACAACCAGAGCATGAGTTTGCAGTGAAGAAAGCTTATGAAACTCTTCAGAATGGTACTTCTAATTCACAAATACATTATATGGTTTAAGAGAGGTTGAGTAGTATGAGGCTTGTGTGACTGTGAAGCTCAGTACCTGTTGAAACTTTGTGCCCGGAGAGTGAGGGTAGAGAGCAGTGTCCTCTGGAGGAGAAGTGTCCTGCTCATCAAGGGCCTCCTGCTCATCAGGCTCCTAAAATCACCATCAAAAATAATGTTGAGTGCTAGATATACACAATACATCTACATACGATATAATTAAATATAAATCTGTTTGCTTAATACTAACTAAACCAGGGATGTGTGTGAACAATGTCCTCTATAAAGAGTCCCTTTCAATATAAAACCCATTAAACATACAAAGTCAATACAACAAGAAAGCTCAAGGCTTTATAGGTTTGATTTATACGAACAAGGCAAATTACTTAGAGGACTTTAAGACAGTGAAATTCACTGACAGATGAGGGAACACCATAAATGGACACCACATCTACTACACACTCTTATACTTCAATTTGACAAACTTTTCCCAAACTAAAGGAAGCTTCTGATGACAGACAGGAAATTGCCCATGGATTAATTGATTAGTGTGGTGACTTATGCTAAACACTTCCTCCTGAACATTGTGTTCTTCCTCAGAAAAAGTTAATCAGAATGGAATACAAAACTAACACCACTTCCAAATTTGCAGTCACACAAATACTTCTCAGAAGTGCAAGAGGTTTTCAGATCAGATGACCAGAACAAGTCACATTCCCAAAATAATAACCGACTCAAAACACCACACAAAATTACCTCAAACTCATCTGTACACTATAGCCAAGGCTTAGAGTTTTCGATCACTTAGTTACCACATTAAGACTTATAATTGCGTAGAAAGAAACAGTTTGGACACACGGAGATGAAGACGAAATAACAGTTGATTTATAGTTGTTTTTGAGGGAGGTGGAAGATGGTTCTGCCTACATCACACCCTGTGAATACCAAAAAGAGTTACGCAGATGGCAACAGTGTGGCCGGGCCATACGAGTCTTACGGTGTGCTGTTGTTGGCCTGTCACTTCCCCTGGCAAAAGTTGTTGTGTTGAGGACGGATTCCGGCCAGCGTCCTCTTCAGATACCCCCTCGTGCTTCGTTAAGTGACACTATTTTGAAACGGCAGTTAATATTGCATACTGTTTCAACAAATTATGCATCTATGGCTGCATACATTTAACATTTGTGGAAATCTGCTATTGATTAAAGCTAGCAATTTATTCCTGCAAATGAATCATCTATGGCATGAAATCAAGCGTAAATATAATTAAACTTAAATTTGTGCAAATATCAACAGCATTTATAATTGGTTTGCATTATGAAAATGAAAACCGAAATAAAAAGAAAATGAAATAAAAAGTCGAAAACTCAAAGCCCTACCTATAGATAAACGTGGCTATTTAGCACACTAAACACTTCTAGATTCTTCAAAATTGCTTTCCAAAAGTTAAACATTTGATGTGTGCGCCTGCCCATCATACAGTAATGGAGATTTCAGTGCAGATTTTGAAAAGAAAAAAGGTTGAATAAAGCGTTTCTCTACATTAAACCAACATGTTCATTATTTACTGAAGGGGTTCTATAAAAAGCAACCATGCAAAAATGTAAATACAAATGCAATTATTAAAGTCTCAACTAATGGGCAGAAGCACACATACATGATTGGACTTTTTAAACTAAACACATCGGCACTAATGTTGCAGAAAAAAAGGGGTACGGATGATATCACATACCTCTTCTGGGCACAACTCACAGGCCTTGGCTAAAGTCATACGGGCACTGTGAGAGCGCTCCAGAAAGTATCCATTAGAAGTCTCATTGCTCTGGACAGGAGGGGACCAGTTATTATAAGTGTACTGGGTATTGCCAGTGTATGGTCTACGTTCCAGCTCGTCACCGAGCCACTCCACTGCCCAGGTCCACTTCCTCTTTAAATCGCCATTACTCTGGAAAAAGTAAATCAATCAGTTTTTGTATATTAAAAACAACAAACTCATTCACATGCAAAGCCTTTCATTCTTAAGCTGACATTCTCACCTGGAGAATCTGATAGGCCACTGAGCAGTTGCTGAAAAGAGCCACCATGCATTTGATACACTGATAAGCTCTCTTTTGGTAGTGATTTTTGGAGCGCTGAATGGTGTCAAAAAGCCCATCACGATCATCAGGGATTCCCTTCAGCACATTGTGGATCCTAACAAACCATAAAAAAAAAGAGAGCAGAGCATCATTATGCAATCAAGAATTTAATTTATCTAAAAAGGAGGTCAAGAGGCCTAAAGATTAAGGACTTCACTCCAGGAACTAAATTGCAGTACTCAATTACCATTGTGCTCTTAAGAGTTTCAGGTTGTTCCAGGGTTTTGTCCTTGTAAGCTGGTTCACATAAAAGGCATTTGCTAAATAAGAAGTGGAAAGATAGACTGACCTGTGAGTCTGCCATGAGTCTTCAATAAACAAGATCTGAAGGAGCAAGTCCAGGTAAGGCCTTAACTCATACGTGTATGAATATGCCACCTACACAAAAACACCAACATTTAGAACCATCCTTAGACAATCAGAAAAAATAAATACTTATCAGAAACATGGCTAGACGATACAGCAAAATGTATATATTTAACATCAACTAGGCCATGCATGTATGCTTAAGAGCTCTGAATTCATGAACAGACCGTTTGTACTGATTCACAGACCTTTCAAACTCCAACAGCATTATGCTACTTCAGTTTAAATCAGATGCTATTAAAATAGTTGTCTAACTTCTCTCATTCTCACAATTTGCAAGAAAAGGAGATAGCAGAAAACTAGTGAATGGCCAAATAAAATGTGCATTATCATCACAAAACGTAATTGCAATATTCACAATGTTGCTTAAAGCTGCAGTCCGTAAGTTTTGCCTCTTTGTCGCCATCTCTGTTTGAAAACCTGGAATTGCAGCTGTGTGCGGAATTATCTAGCTTGCCTGGGTTGTGAGTCGGCACGGCTCCAGCGCGGATTAATCTAATGTTCTGAAGAGTATGTGTGGCAGTCAGTCACTGCACCGGTGTGGATATTTACTGTACTTCGCAATCACAGATTCTAGCCTACGTCTTGGAATATGACCCAAATAAGAATTTTTACTGTATATTGCCATCTGAACAAGTAACAAGTCTGCCACGTTTGTTTTGACCGAGGAAAAAAGCAGTAACACAAATCTCGCTACCAATGGTGATTAAATCTAAAGATCGGTTAGCTCATATCACATCAACCCGTTCAAATTATTATTACTGTTATACTTTATTCTCAAATGATTTATGTTAACAACATCAGCATTGGTGACTTTGAGTATAGTGTGTATTAGCGTGTAGACTTACACGAGAAAAAAAAAAAAAAAATAAAAAAGAAGTTACGGACTGCAGCTTTAAATTGTAAATAGTCTTTTGAAAGACAAATGCTGGTGATCCCTCTCACCTGCCACAGTAGTTCACTCAGCACAGTGGAGGAAAACTGAGGGTTTTCCCAACAGCAGAATCTCAGCAGTTTGATAGTGTCCTCTGAGTTACTGCAGTCCTCGATAATCTTCTTCACATAACTGGTACGCACAAACAGGATGTCCACCACCACCTGCTGCAGAGGCATGATGGGTGCGGTGATGTTGGGGTCACCATATGGGTTTGGCAGGGGAGGGTTTCCTAAAAATGTCAACATGTGGAAATATCAGCTCATACCCTGGCTGGTGGTCTGGGAAGAAGGGGAGGAAAATTTTCTTTTTGCATGCAAATAATTGGTGTCAATAGATCAAGCTTCTAAAGCATAATGGATGATGTTGAAACACTACGTATTTGAAGGTTGTATTGGCTTGACAAATATAAATAAATAAAAAGTGCTTTTCTGCTTGTTTCTCTGTAAATGCCCTCAGCTCCAAGCAATGCCAACCTGGCAGATGCCTGGAGATGGCTTTGTGTCAGTCAGGAAGTCCTGAGCAAGGATGAGCATCTTCATTGGGCAATGGGGACCAAAACTACATGTGAAATCCTACAGACCATTTTGTTGTGTATCAGAATACACACATTTAGCAGCAAGGTATAAAAACGCTCACCGTTGATTGAGGACTGCATACGTGACGTCACATCACAGCAGCGAACCAGCTGTGAGACGACAGTATAGAGCTTTCCGAGCTCAGCATACTGGTACTTAATAGGAGGGCCGGGGCCCTCATCCAAAGCCACAAGCATGAAGGTAGCTGGTACCCCGAGCTTCAACAGCTGCGTCTTCTCTGCCAAGCCTTAGAGAAGGAAATGGAGTGAGACAAGACAGCACTATTGCATGCAAGCCTGTACGGATGCAGACCTTAAGGGTGTCGAGTGGTTCTTACCAAGGTTGGCATACATGACGAAAAGGCTGAAGTACTGCTGCAGGTGACGGCCATGCTCAGACACTTCCCTTCTCAGCAGATTAAGTATGGCACGGAACAAGTGCTCACTCAAACTCAAATTATCACAGCCCTGAGACAAAAGGACAAACAATGTAAAATGTACAACAACCTATGGACTGAGTTCCAAATTCCCATGAATGAGGGAAGCCTAGATTGAAGAGATGTACCTGACTTGAAGGTCCAGGTGAGGCAATCGGTGAAGGGCAGGGTCCATCTTGCAGGGAGAAATGTGCAATAAATACAATGAGTTTGGAGAAGGCCCCTCGAACCTCTGCACTGGGACATTCAAGCAGGTACTCGGAGAAGCGGTTCGGATATGCAAAGAGGACGTTCTGTGCAAACCAGTAACGCACATTCTTACTGTGTCGTAGCAAGATGCACAGAGCATCATACCTGAAATAAAAGAAACATTGATTAACAAGGATCAACTAAAGGTTGAAGGCAAACATGTGCATGATAAACAAATCACATGCTTACCAGTCACTAGCAGGGCCACGGACGATTTTCTTTGTGTGGAACCCAGTGCTGAAGAGAAATCTAGCCGCGAGCTGTATACTAATCATAGCCATTTCTTCTGCTTCAGGCAAAAGGTGGTCTTGACCTAAAAGCCACAAATAATCGTTAATGCTACAATAGCTTTCACCATCTCCTAGAATAGATTATTCTGCAGCAGCAACAACAGGAGTCTGATGTATAAGGAGGAAAAAGGAAATCCATTTCCCAAACACGCACAGTTAGACATCAACAGCAACACTGATGAAGCTAAAAGTGGAAAAAAATAAAAATAAAATGTTTTCTGTAGGATCATGTGAGACCGAGGACTGCAGTAATGGCTGTTGAAATATCAGCTGTGACATCACAGAAATAAATTATATTTCATAGCATAACAAAAGTTTTAAAATTGTAATATTTCACAATATTCCTTAAATAAAATCAAATAAATGCAGCCTTGGTAAACCGAAGACGAACACTTTCAAAAAAATCTTACCAACCCCACATTTTTTACATAAATATATAACTTTAGTTACATTGTCTCATTTTTTAAATAACCAAATATAACAATATTTTAGTTTAATCTTAAGGTATTAATACAACTTATTTTTAATATCAGGTGAATATCAAGGATGTGGAGAAACTTTTCGCTCAATAAGATACAAGAAAGTCAAATTCTGCTTTTTATACATTTATCAAAGAAACAGATTGATAAAATGAATCACATGTTGCAGCCCTGATCCCATCTACAACAGAGGAGAATACAGCAAGGTCAATGGCTGGATTTACCTGGCGGTGAGTTCAAGTAGACACTGTTACAGGTCAGCAATTTCCTGATGAACTGGAAGTACTCCAAGCTGTACTGCATACGGTTGTGCATAAACTGCACATTTTGTTTGCGCACACTGCGTTCAATAGCAGAGGGCATCTTCACCTGGTAAGGTTTGCTGGTCACTGTCAGCTCAGTGATGTATTTAACTAGCTCGCTATCCTTGTCTAATGTGTCCATTCGCTCATAAAAGAGAATGTAGGCGTTCCACCAGCGCTTCTGTCGCCTATAGGACATGCGTTTCATCATGTGGTCGAAGACCTCGCCCATGTACTCTCCACCAAAGCACTGGTTCTTCATCTCCTCGTCATCGTCCATCTTGCATTCAGTGACGTCACCATCGTCAAACTTGTACCAACGGTTCCTTTCTCCCTCACAACCACTGCCGTTCCTCTGAATGATGTAGGAGTAATAATGACCTCCACTAGCCTGGCCTGAGTGGACCAGAACTCCCACCAAACGATAGCGAGAGCTGCAGGGGGGTTCCGGCTCCGACGGCTCATTCTGCTGGATCACCTCCTGCTAAAGACAGTTTCAAAACTTCAGCTAAAAAAATATTTCCAAATTACATTTATATGAATTAGACAACTTTAAGACCACCAAAGAAAGTGTAATACCTGGTTCTCTGGGTGCACATCAGACCCCTCCAGCTTAGCTACTCCAGCTACTGTATAGGGCTCCATGTCTAACTCCCGTGGGAACTCAAAGTAATCATTGAACTTGATGGCACACTCTCGTTCCCAGTCATAATCAAAGCGTTTCAGCTGGATGGCCAACACCGGAGGAAACTTCTTAATGAGTAAACGCTTCACTGTGTCCACCTGTCATGTAGACACCATCTTGAGCTTAATATAGTCCTCTTAATTAACAACAAAAGACATCCTAAATATAAATAAAAACAGAAAGCACACCTTCTTGTTGCATTTTTCACAGTGATAGGCATTTGCACCCTCGAGCAAGTCTCCTTTCACGTACTGCTCCATAGAATCAATTAGATTTTGATGGTTTCTGATATCTACATTCAACGTTGTAAACGATTCCTCACATTCATATCTGAAAAGACATTATGGAGTGTGTTACACTGGGACACAGATTTTCTAAGAATAAAAAATAAAATAAAAAAATCAATATTAGATTTCCAATGTACCTGTGAGGACAGCCCTGACATATTTTCTGGTCAGCAAAAGAGCCACCCAGTACTTTACTCAGCATGGCAGGGTGACCCAATGCTTTCAAAGACTCGTCTAGACTGTCTACCAGTGAGTTAAAGAACTCCAGGGCATCATGCTGTTCCCTCAGATTGACTGGTTCACCCCACAACCTGTAGAAAGAATAAAGAGGCCAGTTTAGAGAATTGCGCCTTGTTCAGTAGTCTTAAAAGAAAGGAGGATTACATAAAATAGAGAAGGTGAATTTACCGAAATTGCTTCCAGAATCCCCTAGGCACGTAATATTGCAACCTGGAGGCAGCCAAGTGTCCAAAAATGACCTGCAACTGCCGAAGAACCCCAATGTTGTATTCCTTCCTGTCTTCCGACTTACCGAGAGAAGGTTTGTCTTCAAACTGGTGCTGATAGCCAAACACCTCATCCCGTGGATCCACATTACTCTGCAAAATTAAACTTTTGTTAAAATGCCCTCAGCTCCAGGGAGTGCCCACATGGCATATACACTCCAGAGACGGCTAAATTTGTCAGTCACTTGGTACTGAGAAAGGATGACCGTCATCATTGAGCATGTACAACATCATTTAAATTGAAACGACATTAACGGACATCAGAAACTAAAAACACAACCTCTCTAGGAACAATCCACTATGTGTTCTTCCAGAACAACAAGTGCAAGAGTAGTAAGCGCTCTCTGGGTTAATAAAGCACACACCTAAGCTTAATTATATTAGGAAATGATAAGCCACACCCCTCCACATGAGCTGTTCCCTAGATATTCCTACTCCCATTCTTATTCACCATGAGTGACAGATGCTAACAGCCCATTACAAATTTCCTTGCTTCCAACATGCAATGCGCCAGTGTTACTGTTAACTAAAACTATTAAAAAGTTATTTTTGTTAATTGAAACAAAGTTGAAAATGTATATATCTGAAAAACAAATATTAGATGAAAAATCTGTCTTGTTTAAATGTTTAAGTACTAAGAATACTAAAACCAGAATTAAAGCTAAACAGAATTTAAAAATCAAATTTAATACTAAAACTATTAAAATAACACAGTCTGAGACTCCGGAAATGAACCATGTACCTCATTATCTTGCTTCTCGTCTCCAGACATGTCATCATCCACATCACTGCCCGTGCCTTCAATGGCCAGGATGCCATTCCTGATAGGAGGAATCATGTAGAGCTGCTGGATCACTGAGTTCAGGAGCAAAGTCGCACCTGCATTATCAGACCCCACAAAAAACTTAGTGGGCCTTGGGCCAACTGGCGGCAAATACTCCCATTCTGTAAGTGGTTCACAACCTAAGGTACACAAAAAAAAAAAAAAAGTATTAAAAAAAAAAAAAAAAACTAAATATTCTATTATCATAAAAACTGATGGGGCTGAGTGCACTGTATCTAGGAATCAGTATCTGCTACACTTCTAACATCACACACACCTAAATAGTACATATCAGTTAGTGTGTCCACAATCTGCTTGAGATTTCGCACACATCCGACAGCAAGTGCAACCAGCAGTTCAAAGCCGGCATTGATTGTGGCTGGGGTGCTACACACAGGTATGGCCTGCTCAGTGGGGAATTCTCCACTCTTCATATATTGCAGGTACACATTAGATGCTGGGAACAGGAAGTCATCCATTAACTCCTATACAGTGCATGGAAAACAAAGGAAGATCAATTAGTCTGATATGGCAATGCAGTGGCAAAAAAAAAAAGATAATTTTTTGTTGTTGTTGTAATTAAGCAAAAGTGGCCAATACATTTACCTTGATAAGACTAGCGCCTCCTTTTTCACAGCCAATGTAGAACTTCTTCTCTGGGGTCTGGAATGCTAGTAGCTCTTTTGTGACACCAATATGACCTTCCAAAATTGTCTCCTCAACCCCAGGCTCTCCGGTCCTCTTCACTTCATCCTGGGGAAACAAACAAACAAAAAAGTGTCAAATTTTTCACACACTAAAGTTTACACCATTTTTATTTCAAAAAGAAGTTTAGGTAAACAAACATACCCGGATGCGCTTTAACCAGTCAATCTCATTGTTTAAGAGAACTTCTGCATTAGGAAGATTAATGTTGCTGTTATATGCATAGTTGAGTAAGTGCCTAAGAAGAGTGAAGTAATCAGCAGCATGCTTTGCCCGCTCTTTTGCAGTGCTCTGGAACACAAAAGGACAGCATAAATATGACTACAAATAATGAGATGTTCCGAATTAACAACAACAACAAAAAAATGCCCAACTGTGTCCCAAAGAAATATACAAGACACTTACACCTAAAACTGTGAAGAGGAGGGTGATGAAGAAGAGAAGAGGCCTATGGCCCATACAACATCGGGTGGCCATAAGGAAGAACTGTTCTTGGGCCATTTGACGAACAGACCTGGAAACAAGTAACAGTACGCATTGAATTAATTTCAAGTTCAAACATTCAATCCCTCAATAAGCACTGGTAAACTTTAGGACCATACTGTAATTTTACATGGCTTTAATGTTTAAATAATTTACACAACATTTAAACAATAAATTAAATTATAATAAATATTATTCGAAATGCATAAAAAAACCATTTCTACAAAGTCTGGTAACTTTATATAAAAATAGTTAAAACAAAGCATATTCATTTTATTGAAAGTTACAAAGTTCAAAAGCAACAGCAAAACAGGAATAACAGTACTCTATTTTATGATAACTCACTTGCTCTGGCAGTGCAGCAGCAGATCTATAATGAAGGTCTGCCAGGCCTTTTCTTTGCTAAGTGCATCTAGTGCAGTGGGCATAAGGGCGAAACACAGGGTCATGACCTCCAGAGCTTCACAGCACACCTGCTCATCTTCTGTATCCGGCTCATTGCCAGCATTTGTCTGCAGGAGATCACACATTACAGGCATAAATACTGACACTGATAATACTGAATCTGATTCTAATGAATCACATATAGGGTTTTTTCAATATAGCTAAGAGCTAGCACCTTCTCGTAGATCTTGCTGATCTCCTCATTAGAACTGAAGACGTGCTGAACAGAGCCACAGCCAGAAGCCCAGACTATCTTCTGAACCGCTCGAATGACACAGATATCTGGGATGTACTTTGAGGCCTGGAAGAAGTTCTGGGTACAGGACGAGAAGGACAAACTAAGAAAACTGAGCCTGAAACATGAGGTGTTTCCTCAGTTATTTACCTTTGTACAACTCTTTTATTACACACAAAGCAAAAAAAGAGGTTTCAACAAAACACTTTGTGACCATAAAATACATTAGACATTTTTATTCAAGGTAGCGGAGGACATTTATTCGAACAATGCAAACAAACCAGTTTCTGTAGGCGATGATTGTGTGGTATTGTATAACATACCTCATCTGAGATCTGTTGGGCGAGGCGGATGGCCACGTTCCGCAGCATGCACTCGGCGGAGGGGTTGGGGATATTCTGCAAGGCGTTCTGTAGCACTAGAGCCTGGTCATGTGTGGTCTGGTTGATCTATAAATGAATTAGAAAATAAATAAATAAATAAAGTGTTCTTTTGCAGATTCATGCTAGGTCTTTAATGCACGTTTATCACTTTCAGTCTCTTTTTTGCAGTTTATTTCACCGGGATAAATTTTTTCAGGAGACTTTGATGAATAGAAAGTTCAAAAGAACAGCATTTATTTAAAATAGAAATCTTTTGTAAGATAAATGTCTTTACTGTCATTTTTTTATCAATTTAACACATTCCAGCTAAATAAAAGTATTAATTCCTTTAAAAAAGATTTACTGAGCCCAAAATTTTGAACAGTAGTGTATACACATGAAGTTGATCACAATGTGTATTGTTAAGTGAGTTAGATACACTAATGCGGTTTCAAAGGTATAAACATAACACTTTGGTTTAACAACCCTGTCTGTGCAAAGTTAGAATCTGCAAAGCACTGTTTAAATGCAGCAAACTCTACCCAACATCGGTAAAAACTTCAAATCATGTTTTTTTTAACTGAAACATTAAGTGCTTAAAATATACAAGCTTCACATTTCAGCTTGTGATGCAGTCAAAATCATGGTCAGTGTTAATTTCCAACCCTAGTAGTCATATAAATATTGTTCCACGACATGCATAGAAACATAATAAAATACAGTCAAATAAAGAGAAAATTGCATAATCAAAGTACATATAACTTTCCCCTTTTTCATGGTTATTACTCCCTCATGTAAATGCTTCTGGAGTCTGTGTGAGTGTTTCCTCACAAGACACTGTACACCCTTGACATTTGTGGAGCTGCATAGGGAAAGCCAGCCTGTTTGTAATGATTGATGAATGTCAGGGAGGCTGAAAGGTTACAGTCTTAAACAGAAATGAAACTCTCAGTGCTAAACCTATAAAATCCACTCAGCAAAAAAATAAATAAATAAAAAATAAACCCTTCACTTACTTCCTTGCTGCAAAAACACAATTCTGTTTGAAAAACTGCAAGCAAACTTTACTGTCCCATCCCCCCATAATTGGTCCTAACTAAATACTAAGGCTGTGCCAAGTGCACTTTTATGAAATGCGGTACTGGACAGAAGTGTAAAGCTAAGCACACAAGTGAACACAGGTTCACTTTTTGTCCCCGAGACACCAAGTCTCCTATGCCTTTGCTTCAGTTTTAAAATCTCAATATGATATGGAAATGTATTAAATAAACTGAGGGTCTAAGCTTTGGTCATTTTCTGTAAAGTAAATTTCATTGAAGGTATTGTGCTTATACTTTTCCTTGAAAGGAACAGTTAGGAGCTTAAGCAAGGGCAACTTACAGGCGATACAGGGATAGTCCCCTCCACCACAGGCTGGCAGGCCTCCGCCACAGACTTCACATGGCCAAAGCCTACAGCTGTGAGCAGCAGTTTGGCTATTTTTAGTGCGTTGAGATAAGCTCCCCGCCGGGTCTCCATGTCAGCATTTGGCAGGAAGTTATTTCTGGTCAGCATGCTCAAAACCAGGGGCAGCCCACCACTCTTCAAGAAGTTGTACTGGAAGTCACTAGCATCCTCGCCCAATGTCCCACTGGCAGGCATGAGCAAGGCGTACACCACCTGAGACACATAGAAACACTGCGTATAGCAAAGACTGATGCCACACAGAAAAAAGCCTTTTGGGACAATGTACTGTAACCGTTTTTGCAAATTAAAGTAAAATATAAATATTACATGAAAACAAATGATGAAAAAAAAAACTCCTAAACAAACTAAAATAAACATGAAGCTAAATTAAAAAAAAACTATTTTTCTAATTTTATTTTAATCATATTTTTTTAGTACTCCTAGTGTGTTTAACTGTTTGCTTCACATTTTGTCTTAATTGTATTACACTACTCAATGTATATATATGTATATATATTATTATAATTGTACACCAATTATCTGTATTTCTAATCATTGGAATGTTTTCAATCAGTTCAATAAAAATTGAATTATTGAATTGAATTACAATTCTGAAAAAAAAAGTACATAAATAATCCTAAAATTATGCTGCTTTTGTGTGGTATGCACCGTGTTGGGTAAGTTACTGAAAAAAAGTAATGGATTACAAATGACTGATTACTACTTGAAAACTGTAATTTGATTACATTACTGATTACTGCATGTAAAAAGTAATCAGATTACTAATTACTTACTAATTACTTTGAAAACATATCAAAAAAAAAAAAACACTACAAAGTGAAAATTCTAGTTCTTTCAGTAATTTAATATTGAGTGAAAATATTACAAAGGTATGAAAACAGCAACTTGACAAAGATTTAAACCATTTCTAAAACTTAACATTCTTAGTATAAACCTGCCTAACAATGAAAAATGTATCTTTAAATGTGCCTATACAGTGTTTTATATACAACATTGCTTGCTGAGTGTAGGGTGTGTGTGTATCTGCTTTACTGTGTATAAAGGGTTAGTTCACCCAAAAATGAAAATTAGGCTGTTTTACACTCACCCCCGAGGCATCCGTAGGTGTATATGACTTTCTTCTTTCAGATGATTCCAATCAGAGTTATATTAAAAATTGTCCTGGCTATTCCAAGCTCTATCATTGCAGTCAGCGGGTGTTGCATTGCTTCAGTCCAAAAGAAGTGATACAACCCCATCCTAAAAAAGTTTTAAAAAAAAATGTCTCACACATGGCTCCGGGAGGTGAACAAAGGCCTCCTGTAGCGAAACGATGCATTTTTGTAAGAAAAACATCCATATTCAAAACGTAATAACTTTAATGTAGCTTGCGCCAACAGTTGTACACGGAAAAAAAGAGCAACTCCGGGCTTATGACGATAACGTTGCGCATGCGCCGGAGTCTTGTGAAAACCAAGTTGTTTACGGCAAAGGAAAGCAGTTTTCTTACTTACAAAGGAAAACCATCTCCTCTGCTTAAATCAATCCTCCGCATCTTCTTTAAATCCTCGTTTTGTACTTCTAATCGTTCCGTTGATTTATTTAGATTTCTCCCATCTTCCGCGGGTCACGTCTGAGCGCGCTGCGCACGCTGACGTTTTGCACGTCAGCACCGGGAACTGCTTCCGGGTACAACGTGAGCGCAATCTAGATTAAATATTATTAAGTTTGAAATATGGATATTTATCTTATAAAAAAGCATGGATTCGCTACAGGAGGACTTTGTTAACCCCCTGGAGCCATGTGAGACACTTTTTATTATGGATGGATGCGTTTTATTTCTCTTCTTTTGGACTGAAGCAATGCAACACCGGCTGACTGCAATGATAGAGCTTGGAATAACCATGACCATTTTTCAGGCAAGAAGAACGTCCTAACACCTATGATGCCTTGGGGGTGAGTGAAAAACACAGCTAATTTTTACTTTTTGGGTGAACTACCTGTAAAAATATGAGCATTAAAGACAGAAAAACCTTCAGAAAGTGAAACTTTTCTGGATAACAGTTGAAAAGTTTTTGATGACATGCAGTGCAGATTTGAATGCTAAAAAATTAGGGTGTACCGAGTTCGCTCACCCACGATTCGATTCAATCACGCTTTTGATTCACGATTTTTTTTTTTTACAAAATGAGATTTAAGACAAATTATAAGTTAAATGTGTCCTTTTATTATTGCTTGGACAAAATGCTGCACTTTTCTTAGTGAAATTGAAATATAACACTATAATAAAATACTAAAATAGCACTTGCATATTTTGATTTTTTGTTGGTTTGATTGCTTTCTATTGCCCTCATTTTAAGTCTCTTTGCATAAAAGTGTCCTTGCTAAAAGGCTAGAATGTAAGATAATTCAATGTAAATAACAAACTACATTGAATTTTTAAAACACACCCCAAATCAAATAATAACACAATAAAAGAATCCTTCACATAAAACAAAAATAAGGCTTTTCTGTGCTCTTTCCATTTAATTAGAGGCAAAGACCACTGCCTTTTAAAATGCTTGAGCCAAACAAGATGCCCTGCAACATGCCACATTGCGTTTTTAATCTTTTTAAATGAGATGTATAATTTCGAAATTTGAAGTAAAAATATAATGGTTTGACTTCAGTTTTGTGAAATTATAAATAAAAATATCTGCATGAAACAGCTGAGCTGATTGAGATGCAGATTCACTCTCTGCCAGAAGGTGGCGCTTAAAGCGTTCCCTTGGTTTCCGCTGTAAACAAAGCAGCGCTGCACATATGAACTTTAATATGCATTACACAGAGGCAAGAGTACAAGAAAAAATACCAGCTAAACTTTCTAAAGCAGTAGTTCCCCTCAGACCTGGATTCTTATAAACTCCTACCTACACATCGCGATTGGTTTAGCATCTCACACCGATTTGAATCAGCACAATAGTTTTAATCGATGTTCAAGCAACCGTCTCGCGTTTAAGCGTTACATCCCTACTAAAAATGAATCGTGCTTCTTGTTTACGAGTGATGGTGGGCATGGTTACAAGGTTTCGTGCATTTCATGTGAAATTGATTACCGTAGTAGCGCGCGCTGTGCTGAGCGTGATTCACGTAATAAGGAGCTCAGACGGGAAAACCTGTACTTTGGCCTTTGGTTTCATACGGATTACTTTTCATCATAGAACACATGTTGTTTTATAGATAAGAACTTACTTTCTTAAAGGTAGGACGCTCAAGTTTTCCCTAGATATGTTTCTCATGTCTGTGTGTGAAGTATTCGCTGAGTTTCGGTTCATATTAGTGACGCGTTTCAGAAAGATTTGCGACGACAGACCTGTATATACACACACCCTGTATATTTTCTTTATTTTACAAAAGTACAACCTTTTGTTGATATTGTGAGTGTACATAAATAAAAGTAGACCCTTCATAGATTCAAATGATGTATTACACTTGTTTGTACAACCAAAAATGGCGGAGGATTTTAAGTTCTTTTCGCTGTTATCAGGAAAAAAATGCAAGTGATCGTGCTGGCGCCTCCGTCGACCCCGCGCAAAATGTGATTTTAAAACGCATATAAATTTTTTTTTCTTAACACTACATTTGTAACGTAAGTAACGTAATTATATTGACTTTAGTAACTGTATTAATCAAATTACACAAATTTAAAATGTAACTCGTTACATTACTGCATTACCAGAAAAAGTAATTCAATTACAGTAACACGTTACTGTGTAATGCGTTATACCCAATTCTGGGTATGCATAACCAACTGTGTATCTACGCTTGGCTAGTTTCATAAAATATTTTCATATTGAGAACCAAACAAACCTCTATCAAGTAAAGCACTTGAGATGGTGATGGTCCAAAGAAACGTGAATCCAATGTGGGGCTAAGGCTGTTTTCGCCGAGTTTGGCGTGATCCAGACAGATGGCTCGCAGGTTTTCCACTGTGGTGTTATCTGAAAGGCAACAACAGTGAGTAATGAATAGACACAGCAGACTGGTGCAGCTAGATGTCTCAAGCAGACATCTAATGAAGCATATAGAGCACCTGGAGGCATGAGCTTCATTAGAACACGAGCTCCATCCCGGAGGAGAGGCATGTTGAGATTACAGCCCAGGTCTGCAACTTGCCAGAGGAAAGAGATGTAGCGCAGGTGTAGGGACATTATCTAAGACAAAAAGAATCAGAGGTTACACTTAAAATTGCCAAACACAAAACCTTAAAAACAGGTATAATAAATGCAGTAATAAATGTAATGCTAAATCCAGACATTTAGCAATGTAACTTCTGATTGTTACATCAAAGTCAGCTTGAAACTTGCATTATAAGAGGAGGACACACATTCCATTAGGCACATATTTGTTTGTGGGCATGTTACAGCCCCAGAGTTTCATGCCTTAGTTAGACCGGCCCACTTTATTCACAGCCTGACTACCTATTAAAACACATATTAAATCATGTCTAAAAGTCTGGCAGTCTGCAATAGTGCACTGTTCTCTACAGCCTTGTAATTCATTGTATTTTTCTAGAGCTTTCTTTTTTTTTTTATACTGGCCTTTTCAGTGCCGTCTTTGCACTTTCTATCATCCTTTTTTCTTTTTTTTTTTTGCTCGCATATCTCCAACATCTGACTTTTTTTTCTGAACAAGGTGCCGCTGTCGGAGGAGTCAACAGATAATTGCCAATTAACTTCAGAAATGGAAAATAAGGGACAATTGTGATTTTTTTTATAAGAAAATAAGGGACAGAATAAGAGACGCTCCTAATATTTGTACTGTACCTTAATGTATGTAAATGTGTGTTCTCAGTAATAATCACATTTGTTTTGCTTAACCCATGTATGTACAATTATTCTAAAAAAAAAAATAGTAATGTCATACAAAAAATGCCATCGACCTGAGTACATTGTCCCATTATAGAATAGTGACTTTACAAGGGTAATTTAGGAGGTGAAAATACATACATACAAATGGCATGAAATTTGAAAATCTAACAACTGAAGGTCAATGAACGGCATTCCATAAAGCATTTTTTTTAAACAATGGCACTTTCATTTTTTGACTAAAATATATGCAAACCATCTAGCCTGAAAATGCATATTTTAAAATTAAAGAAAATTTTGAGTGTGGGCTGCTTCTGCTGCTTTGGATTTGTACTTCAATATAATGAGGTATAAGTTTCAGAATACGCTAGACGTTGCGTTTTTAAAATTGTTCCTCAGGTAGATTGAATGTTTTCCTGCCTTGCTGGATTATGTATTCATGATCAAGAAGTTGTTTGCATTCGCCCAAACTGATTTGGCTAAATTAAAACACAGACGGTGAGCGCGAGTCCCACTCGCTGTGAACCCAAGAGGATCCGCTTGGTTCTTAGCTTCCTCGAACGGCTACGTTCACAAATACAACATTGATTTGCGCAATAGAATGATTAGTTATCAATTGAGAATTTGTTATTCATATGGTCTGGTGGTCATTTGACGTATACCTGCGAATACTGGACAAACGGTGTTATAGCTTTAATACGGGACGCTTCTTTGATGCCTTAAATACGGGCATCCATATTTCAACCACAGTGGCATGACAAGACCAGCCCTCGCGGCCAAAAAAACAGACCGGCCCACAATCCGGGCCTGGCATGTTATGTAGTAATCTAGAACTCGTTTTTAATCTAGTAATCTCTCCCACACCAGCAGGTGGCAGTAGTCTGTATTCGGCATTCAAACAGGGAAACCAGAAGAGCTAGAATTGTGTATACAAAGCAAGCAACGCTTTATCATTGTTTACACCAGCAGCAATCATTACTGACGGATTTGTGTAGCTTTTTTCAATCATGTCTGCTAAGTTGCAAATGGCACTGGTATGGTCAGTCTTTGGTCTTCTTCTTGTGGATAAAGAAAGAAAGAAACTGACAGAATGACAACAAGTGTCTGTACGCTCTCTCTTAACTCCATCATTGGTTTGCTTTCGTCCATTTTTTTTTTCTTGTGTGCACATTCGCTAAGCTAAATAGCCAATCGGAGTTCTCTTTCTCGCCGACGAGCTCTGGCACCGATTAGACATGCAGAATAGACCAAAAAACAGCTGACGGCGTCCGACTAGATCAGTGGTTCTCAACCTTTTTTCCTCCGGGCCACACTATGGTCCAAGTGCAAGTCTCGCGGGCCTCACGCATATCATTTACATATTACGTCAGCAATACAAACCAACCTGATTTATAATATTATAGCCTAAATATTATGATATCTAATCGATTACATTCATTGAAATAAATAATTCTACTCCCCATAAATAATACCCAATTTTGTGAACTTCAGCTCGAAAGGAGTAACAGCACAATCATAGGCGGAGTTTCACTTTTATGCGTGGGGGGGCACCCACTGACAGACGAGCCACGAGCACTTTTTTATGTTCTAAATTTTATGTAACACATATTCTACATTTAAAAAATTATTTAGAATGAACAATAACTGCTGTACAAAGAGTAAAAAAAAAAAAAAACATACCTAATGCAGAAAAGCCGCCTCTTTTCCTGAATTGCGCGGATGAACACTATCTTTCTTTCATCTCTTCTGATAAATTTTCAGTCAAATCGTTTTCTGTGTGCTAGATCAGAGCTAGAGCCCTGCATTTCAGCCCGGGCCCAACAGGCCCCGGCTTTTTTACGCCCCTCGGCTTGGCTTCGGGACAATTTTCACATCATAGTTCAGACGCGGGCCAGGCATCGGGCTTGTTTTAGGCTTCTCCTATTTTTATATTTTAGACATCCATCAATTAGTGATGAAAAAATTGCCGCACTGGTGGAAACAACACGAGACCGTGCTACCGAGACTGTCAAGAGCGGCTCGACGGTGTTTAGTGTCCAGCAACAGCAGCAGCATGTACGGTGCGTGCCGTCAGCGCAGCTGAACAGTTCTGCGTTCAAATAGGCTTAAGTTTGCCGCAAAGCATCTGCAAAAGTAATTACCATAAATGCGTCAGGGGGAAACAGTAAGGAGATATTTTAATTATTTATTAATAAACTAGTGTTTTCTGAGTCTGTGTCGCAGGATGAAGTTGTCGAACCTGACTCGCCATCTCCTCAGACTTGCCTTTAGAGAGAAGTGCATCTTTATGAATTATGATTATGATCATAATGAAAGAGTTTTGTTTTTTGATTTGTTTTATTTCGTTAAGTATTAATTTAAAGCTTTCTATAGATACATTTATCAAGTCTGTGAGGCAGGTATTCGCTGAATTTCGGTTCATCATTGTGAAGCTCCTGCTCAAGACCAAGACAACAGAAAGCACATCCTGTTTGTTTTCTTTATTTTATAAAAAAGCACAACGTTTTGTTGATATTGTGAGTGCACACAAATAAAAGTAGACCCTTTAGTTATGATTGATGTATTACTCTTACCTTTATGAGCAAAAATGACGGTGTATCCACTGAAAAAACGCAAGTGATCGCGCTGGCGTCTCTATGTCCCGCAAAGCGCGCTTCAGCTTCCACTCTCTGCGCAAACTATTGGATACAGCACACATTTATCTAGGTTTAACGTTTAAACATTGTTATATGCTTGAACAGTTTTATATCTATAGATTTTATTTTAGTCAAGTCATGATGATTTGAGAAGGCTAAATTGATCAAACATATGCTCACTGTCTGCCGCTTGGTCGTTACTTTAAATGCGTAACGTTAATTAGGCTATGTGAGTACTGCTCATGTCTGAAAATAATATATGAAAAACAAAATTATTTTACATAAAAACATTAGGCTATAGCTTATATTTATTTAGTACATTTTTTAAATTAATGTAAAAACTAAAATGAATTGTAAAACTGAAATACATTTTTTAAATGGATGGTGGGCTGCATTTGAATTCGTGACAGGCCGCATGCGGCCCGCGAGCCGAGAACCACTGGACTAGATGCTCAAAAACCCCCCAACATTGCCTGATGGCCAACTGTTGGCTTTGTGTGTCGTGGGCTTTAAGCGACTGGAAAATCTACAGATCTCTCAGCAAAGCACCACGGGTGGATATACACAATTTATCAACACAGCTTCTAAAGACATTTCTCAGATCTTGATTTTTAGTGACCATAGATGCACTCCCCTTTCAATATATTCAATGTGTAAATAAATAGACAGTTTGGATCAATTGTGTGCCTGAATGGCAAAGTGCTCACCACGCCGGGAAGACAGCTCTCCACTTCAGGGTTTGGCCCATCACTGAAGTGATTGCCATGGTTCCCAGGGGAGCCAGTGGAGGAGTCTGAGGAGCTGTCTGGACTGGAAGGCATATTGGCGCTAACCTGGGTGAGCTTGGCTGTGATGAGCTAGAGAATAAAAAAAAAAAAAAGCACTCTTGTAAACTATAACATATCCTGTTCATACGACCTCTACAAAAAGTGCTGTTAAAAGTAAGGCAAAAGTTGCGTGGGCGAAATCCCCTAGATGCCTACAGTTTTATCTTTGAGGTTTAGCTGCCCGATTAGCTTCCTGTCATCTGCTGGGTCAATGATCTCTCCCCCGATGAACAGCTCAATCTTGGTGTGTGTGCTGTTGGCCTTTATTCGATTCAGAATGCAGCGTCGCACAGAGCCAATTGTGTCATTGGTATGTGACCAAATATCCAGATCATCAACCTGTCGGCCTTGGTTTGGGAAACGCACAACTAGTGTGATATGCTTTCCTCGGAAAGCCCTTAAAATGAAAAAAAAAAAACATTTAAATAGAGTTTATTAGAATCTGGCCACCATAGACAAGCAAAAAATACAAGTTTATTGAGTTAATTAAAGACAGGTTTGAATGGGTTTACCTGGACATGGGAAGGATAGTCCTCTCCTCGTGGTAGTCACTGTCACACTCGGTTATATA
Source organism: Sinocyclocheilus anophthalmus (assembly GCA_018155175.1). NCBI lineage: Eukaryota > Metazoa > Chordata > Actinopteri > Cypriniformes > Cyprinidae > Sinocyclocheilus > Sinocyclocheilus anophthalmus. The sequence goes on from JADLZN010007369.1 coordinate 123,639, forward strand.
CTCCCTGAGCACCGTCAGTACTCTCACCATGCGGATGGCCTCCTGTCTGGCACAGTTAATGCTGTCTTTATCTCCATCCAGCACACACAGAGTGTCATAGGAGGCTTTGAGCCGGTCAAAGCAAGACTGAATAAAATCCTCATGGATCACTACCTGCAAAGTCATTGACATGTTAAAAACTAACTCAAGAGCAGCCCAAAATTTATTACAGCAAGTGATATGCTTTTCCACTGTATTATTACCTGATTGGCTTGTAATTTTGGTCCGAGATTTGTATAAATCTCTTTAAGCAAGTCAATTGCTCGGCTAGCAATATCATCACTTCCTTGAATCACAACCTGTCAAAGAAAAAAATAAGGAAAATAGATGGTTTGAGCTCAGGCTGACAATTAGCTTTAAAATACTTATGGTGACACTGAAAATCACCTGGTGATATTACAACAACATATATAACTGTGATGAGGTCACCCAAAAGTTCCATCCAAGGGCATATTTCCAAATTTTCTACTTGACATTTTGTTAAAATACATTGACTTATTACAAAATAACCAACAGGCTAAATAAAATGAAGGCATTTGAGACGGGTAATATACCAGAACAAGCAGCTCTAAACATACCAATGAAGGTCCAACAGCTATAATTGACTCTTACCCTCCACAGGTAATCCAGCCCTATCAGCTCCAAGTCATCCATCATGTATGCCCGGCGTTTTGCCACCAGTTTGCCCTCCCTGCAGTTGACTGCCTTGAAGAATCGTTCAAAGCATTTCATCCCGTTCTCTGTCAGCAGCGAGGGGTCAAGCTGCAGTACGTTGTTCTCAAAAAAGTCCTTGTTGATGTCAGGGTCAAGGTCAGGTTCATCCCCCATGAGTTTGGAGTACCATTTGAAGCAGGCCTCCCGATCACACAAGAACACTGCGTTCTCCGCCAGGCACTTCCAGATCTGCTTAGCCTGAGGTGCACACAGCCAGAGTTGCCCATCTTTCAGTAAGAACCTGAAGGATGAGGATATTTAATAATTAGTTATTTAGGGGGACTTTAGAGAGTCTAAGAACTAGCAGTTTTAATAATAGACCTTGTGGTGCAGACCAAATCCATTTGATGACAGAGCTTGATTGGTGTGAAAGCTGTTTTCTGAAATTAGGTGCACACCAAGAAATTGTCTGTTCCTTGGTGTACAAGAAATTTACCATTGATGACAAATAAATAGCCTTTCATATTACAATAGTCTAGAACATTCGGTGTCTGTTTAGTTTTGCTATTACAATCAAAAGGATAGAAACCAGAGTAAAAAAAGTGAAGTGAAAAACACTTTCCATTTGTGGCACCTTCATCACCTAGCTACAGTGATAAACAGCTTATTCTAGTACACTGTAATACCCATGTTGATGACAAAAATGAGTAATGTTTAGAGCCAAATAAATTAAAGTAAATAATGGAATTGAATTTGGATTCTGCAATCTAAGCAGTGTATAGGAAGGTTGTTTATAAAGTATAAATACCTCAAGAAATTGAGCCGCTCCTGGACCTCCTGAACATGACTATACCGACTTCCTGGCCTAACCGTCTGGGGATCAAAGTCTGTGTGCTCTGATAAAACATAAAAAGTTAGCACTGGCAAATGTTTAACACTGTGGGCATAAAACTAAAAATAAATGTTAAAGAGGTCATGACATGCAGGTTCAGATATTGATGTTTTTTTTGTACCAAAAAAAAAGCCCAATATTTATTAAAAACTACAATTTTCCACCCTCATTTTCACTCTCTGACGAAAAACCGAAGTGAAAGGGACGTTACCTCTTGTAGAAATGGAAGTAAACACCCACTGCAGTGATTTGCTAACTTACATCGAACCCTATCCGCGCCCTCCTTTACAGCATGTTGTGTGTTTTGACACTCGAGATAGTAACAGGGTTCCAGACAAAAAAAATTACAAATACATACATATATATATATACAGAACCAGTGCTCTTTAGTGCCAAATAATTTAATTGCCACAGAATAAACATGTTTTATTTCTTTCATTTTTTTTTTTTACTTTTACATTTCAGTCATATGGTCATGGGTTTATGTCTCCCTTTACAGCATCAGCATTTTAATCCATCTTGTAGATGTCTTGGGAACTAAGGTTCACTTAAAGTAGGAATGACGCGTCTAAGCGATGTCCGCTCAGCCACATAAAAGAGTGCCAAAACTATATTGGTTTCATTTCGTTTTATGAACTGGGCAGAATTTAAAGCTGCTATTTTGTTTTGCTTAAAAGTGTAACATAGCACAAAGATTATTGCTATTATTGGATGGCACTGCGGCTCCACATAATTTGAAGTTCACGCATTAACAGAACACAGAATATAGACTAAAGATCTTGTTAAGAAGCCATAGTATCGATTATAAATGAACTGTTAACGATATATTGTTAATGTCCACACAGCTGACAGCTTTAACTGTTGTAGTCTGTTCAAGTTGTGCACAAAATAGACACTGCTTCTCTGCACTTTTACTTGTTTCGCACACGCCCGCTTTTCATTCTCTCTCATGCGCCCACAACTGGAGTCTGCTTTAGCATGTGGCTGTAAGTGTCAGGGCTGGGCGATATGTTGCAAAAAGTCATGTCCTTTGTATTTTTTGGCCGATTTGCGATATACGGTATATATCTCGGTATTTTCATTTTTGTATTTGGATTTTTTAAAATCTGTATTTAATATATATATATTTTACTTGCCGCCCAATGTTTTCCAACAAAACAATACATATTAAAGGCTATGAAAACAAATAAAGTGAATGTAACTATGTAAGCCTTTATATTATGTGCAAAGAAAGGGTTAAAAATCATATTTCATTGCAACGCTTTTAAAGCGGAAGTTAAATTCACTAAACTAAAAATTTAAATAAATGAGAACAAAAGTATAGAGTTGTGTTAGGCTATTTTGATTATCCCTTTACAGTCACTTTACAGTCAGTGCTATTAAAAAATTTACTTACTTGTAGGTTTAAAATTCTACATGTCACATTTATTGTCCAACTACAAATATTTCAGTGAAATGTATATTTTAGTCAGAATTATTGTGCTGATATTTAATTGAGCTGTGTCTGTTTGGCGCGCACGCTCGCGGCGGCACTCGTTCACTGAAGTCTGTGAAGTTTAACGGAGAATCCCAATCAAAACATTTACAGATGGAGAATATACCTGTGAAATGAAAGATATGCATTCAGGAAGAAAGCACATCTCAAACACATTAAACAGTACGAGTAGCCTAGTGTCTCGGTCAGCGGCACACTTATCCTTTCTGTCAGAGCATATGAAGGGCCGAGCCGCTTAAACTAATATGCGAAACGAAACTATAAACTGTCTTACCAGTTTTTTTAAAGGCCTTAATATAAAGCTCGTCACATGTTTAGAACAAACTGGATTATGCACTTTCTCCGCAGCAGCTCAGTCTGTGTCCTTCACTATATTTTCAGATGCGCTCGTATCAAACTATTGTATATCGATATAAATGTATTGCCTCATATCGAATCGCTTATAAAGAAAATATTGATATATCATACAAACTCAATATACCGCCCAGCCCTAGTCAGCGCTGTTGTTTTTTTTCCATTAAAACTTTTCTATGCATCGTCTCAGTTTATTACGTCAACATAAAAGATGTGATCTCAAAACAAGCAGGAAAAAAGTATCCTGCTTGAAAAAAGTAGGAAAAAAATATCACTCGCAAATTTATATTTTTGGTTGCAAAAGCAACCATTTTAGGTGCAATCTGGAGCTCTGGGCAAGCACTGTGATAAAGCTGTATTTGCTGGTATATGATGTATATTAAGGGGCGTGTCAAGGAGAATCACGATCTCACAATTCTCTCTATTTCATAGCCACACGTTTCAAATGGGTAGAAAAGAATAATACTTTGTATTTTGAGCTCTGATTCTTACAGTATGACTTTTTTGTAGAGTAACCTCTTATATGTGTAAATATCAAACACATTTTGATTCTCCATTTCATAACCCCTCTAATGAATAAAATAGGTATGTCAATATATACAAATAATGTTAGCCTCACAAACCTTTCGAGAACTGCCTCATATTCTCCATGTATGCAGACAGGTTCTCTGCTACAAGAGTGACCAGTGCATGGTTGTGCTGCAGTTGGTTGATTAGGTCATGTCGATAGAAGACATGTGGGCTCCGCTGCGTTTGACTAAAGTAAGAAAGAAAAACACATGACTGAATTATCCTTCCCATTGTAATATCTTCATTATATTGCAAGTTCTTCAACTAAATTGTATGACAATGGGCTTTTTAGGTATATAGCTAATCGAAAGCTTAAATTTACATTAAAGAAGCAATATCCCAAGACCATCACAGCTAATGCAGAAAAATAATTTTTCATCATATTAAACTCATTGCATAAGGTGTTGGAAAGTATTGGAAAATGTGAGTTCAGGCTTCTGCAATTTTATTTTCTCCAACGGACTCACACATTTAAAGCATCCCAAAGGAAGAGTGCACTAAACCCAGACCTTATACCACATGCCAAGAGTATGCATTTGTAGGTTTATGAAATGTAACCAACAGCAGCACTCTTCCTGTGAGAAGCTTTATACGCATGAACCTCGTCCACTGGCACTGATTGGTGATTTGATTAGATGGTGCAGGAGACACCAAGCAGATTTTCATAAATTACAGATTTACTGAAATCCAAAAGCAAACTTTAGCTTTGAAAATAAGTTATAATAATGATGATGATAATATTTCCCAAAATTGCTGTCCACTTACCCCTCTAAGCTCTTTAGTAAGTTAATAGGTATTTTCTTTCTGAAAAACAACAGGGATGCGTACGATACATTTGCTACATTTACATGCTCTTCCTACAATGTGTGGGTAAGTTTTCACGTAAATATTCCTTAAATATGAGCAAAAATGTCATTGTTTCATTTATTTTTGTGTACTAAAACAAGTATCAATGTAATTGATGGCTAAAGTTGAGCTGCATTACCTTAAATTCTGGGGGGCTTCTCCAAAGAGGCTACAGATCTCCCGTATTTGCTTCAGTGCAGGAATCACCCATTTGTCATTAGTTCTTAATTCTTCAATGAATCGGTCTATCCACTGCATCTTCTGTGTGTCCCTGTCCTACAACAGTACAAAAACAGTGTTTTTAATTCAATGTCCTCAACTGTTTACTCACTCTCATGTGACCAAAACATCGTATAAAATGACTTTTGTTTAGCATGGAAGAAAGAAATTCAGTCTGTTTTTCAGTTTTAATTTTGAAAGATCAGGATACCTGGGAACAGCTATAGTCCAAAATCTTAATATGAGCACTAAGGGCCTGGTCCATGATATCCACAGGAACATCATCACTATGGGCCAAATTCCACAGTAGATTGAGTACTTTGTGAGCCATCACACCATCCTTGTCATCCTCTGCCAGTCGACGAATCAATTCCAGTAACTTCTCTCTCTGCTTTTTACTTGCATTAGTCCAGCTCTCCTATAAACCATAAAATGATTCCTTTGAGGACAGAGATTCTGTAATCGGTTGGAATGCTAGTAAGGCACACATAAAAATGCCTATAATACATTGTCTCTACATTAAGACAATCTTTTTTTTATGCATAAAATTGAAATCGCCAGTTCATTATGAATAACCTTGAAGCAGTCAAAGAGATGGTCCAGCTGTTCAGGTGAGAAATCCCATGCCAGCTTTGCAAGAAGATCATGAACGTTCTTGACAATAGCCTCATGTTTCCCTGCCTGAGGATATAGATACCATTATTACAATTACAAAACCTGTTTGAATGACAAGATGCCGCAAAGTTTACTAATAAAGCATAAATTCTAGAAGGGCTGCCAAAGGTAACATGCTAACAAATTAACTTAATTTAACATTATAGCCATGTGATTATGTTGACTGGTTAAAAGTGTTTGATTGGTAAAATTGTAGGTATTGTATGGCTTTGCATGAATATCTAAGAAGAAAGAATGTAAGAATGACAAACAAACACAACAAATTATACAATATACATTAATCACAAAGAAACTTGAAACTTGAGAATGTCTCACTTGAGCGGCCCAGATGTTGTCCAGGTCCTGAAGAGTTAGGGCCTTTTCTTTGATGACAAATCGCAGGATCTTCTCCAGTTTCTCCACATATTGTGGCTGATGAAGGCTGTCTCGCAGCACAATAGACAAAATATTGTTCTGCTGAATCCATTCCTGTGGGAAACAAATGCATGTTCAGCTAATGTGAAGATACAGATTTGAATCAAAAACTTTATTTCGATTACCTCTAAGGCCTTCACATACCTAAATAACACACCAAGTTTTGTTAGCTTAGTATATTCAATGATAATAACTGGAGAATGTTACAAGCTATTCGGTTAAGTACTGCAGCATGACTTACTGCCATGCGTTCTGCTGTCAGCCACTCTTCCTCTTCAGGATTGCCATGACGATGTGTGTAGTAGGAAACACTTGAAATCACCTTGTTCACTTCATTTAGTGCATTCATTTTGCCATTAAAAGAAGAAATCTGCAATAACCTGTAACAAAAAAGGTCAATGATCAAGAAAAATCATTTCACATGCTGCATAATGTCTAGTTTTAGCTGATGTTCAGCTCACCTAAGAATCATTTTTAACCGAAATATCTCTAAATTCTTCACTGTTTCCTCTTGTCCTGGTACTCGAGAAGCCAGGTTCTTCAAAGATTTGATTATCATAGACAGGGCATCGTTTTTGGCTTCGTTCTTTGCTTCCTTTTTCAATTCCTCATCTGTGAGGTTTTCTAGAAACTGGGGAACCATTTCTATGATGGGAAGGAAGTACTTCTTCACTGTGTGCAAAGTGAGAAACTCATAGCACTGTCCAAAAGGCCTGCGAAACGAACAAGTAAACCAAACCTTATTAAAATAAATTCCAGGTTCCAGGCAAATAAGTTAAATATGCTTCACTTCTTACTTAATGAGTGCAGCAATGATCTGAACATTCAGAGCTTGGCCACTCATGGATCGATCATGCAGAATTTGAAACCCGTTTAACGTGCCAAATTTGTTTATTAAATCCACCAACCAGCCCTGCAGGAAACAAATAAACAGGAAGTTTTCTTTGAATAGACCAATACAGCAAAACTAAATAAAACACTGAAATTAAAGCTGAAGGCAGCTTCATAAACAGGTAATTGATGCATTTAACTTCATAAACATAACATACAGGTTAAAATTTATATGAATGCATAATAAAAAAATAAAAAAAATTATATATATATTTAGGTGATGCGTGACTAGTCATAATTTTCTTTTTACGCTTAACCATATCAAAACACTAATTTTATTAATAAAGTTCAATAATTCATAAATTAAAGACATCATTAAAGTCTGGCACAAACACCCACTCACCTTAGGAGAGCGAGGGTCAGGTGGACGGGCAAAAAGCTCATCCTCAGCTAGCTGAACCCCAGCAGGCACCGTCTCAGAGGGTCGAGTACCATTGTAGATGTGGAACTTACAGTGGGGGTTGGTGGCCATCGCCAAGAGTTCTAGCAGAGGGAACCAGTCCTGAGAGAGCTTGCTCACACACAGCTCCACCAGTCGGTGGGCGTTATTAATGATGCACCGCTGCAGAGAGAATGAGACACAGATCGACATGTTAGGCCAAACACATACCATCCTAAAAAAGTATAGAGTATGTCGTGACTTTAAAATAGACTGAAATGCAACCATAGTTGACGCACTTTGATTTACGTTGAGAAGGAAGTCATAAAATGTCAAACAAATCATCTATATTTGCAGTGCCATTGAAGCTGATCCTAGAGCAGCCTTGGAAGAGCTAAAACAAGCCTCATACGAGAGCGATGACTCAATGCTGTGTCCTAATACTGACTCTGTTTTACTGAAAGGAGCTCTTTGATCAAGGCTTTGGCATTTCAAATCAAACAGCCAAATTAGATGAACGCAACCAAAATAAACATTGTTTCTTCACAGTCGCCCAAAGTAGTAATCAATACTTGAGAGGACAGACCTGATGGCCAAACGGTTAGTATTGTGCAAACAAAAAGACAAAATGTGCCGCTCAAATGAAAGGAGTGATGAAAATGGCACCATCGAACAAGTTGCAGGACTTACATGGATCTCAAATTTCCATCCACTAACAGCCTCATCTGTCAGTATTTTTGTAAAGGATATTGTCAAGCCATCTCTGAAAAACCTCTGGCATGCTTCACACTTGACATCAAGTCCTGGTGACAGAAATGAAAGAACAACCTATCAGAACCTGACATTTACAAAGGCTGAAGAATTCCTTCAAGAGCAAAAGTGAAAGCTTAAGATGACGCAGATAAAGGTAAGAGTGCTTCTGCCACTACTCAGCAGAACAATTGATGAAAACAGCAGGAATATTAAATGATGAACAAGACCTAAAAATAAAGCATTACCTTTTTTACAAAGATCTATAGCAGCTTCAAGAAGAACTTCTAATTCCCCCTTTGGCAAAACTGGAACGACCCAGCGAGGCCTGTACATAAAAAATAAAAAAACAAGACACAAAAACATAATTAATCAACATAATACATCACTGATAAGACACAGATGTGTAATCTCCCTATCAGCTAATAATAGCCTAAATAAATATCCTTTAATCAATTTCCTTGTAGTTCATCTCCAGTGCTCCTGATTTAATCATAAACATAATTAGACCAAATATAGGATACGAGCCCTAACCTGTTGATCATGTCATCCAGCTTGGCCAGTTCAGTGTGGGGGAAAGCTGGCTCCTCCTCCTCCAGGGGAGTGGGACTGTCCCCCTGACCCTGGTCATCTGGTGGGCTCACTGGGGAGTTCTCGTTGGATGAGTTGGGAGAGGATGTCTGCAATGCAAACAGTTCACAGGTTTAGAAAGTATGTGATATGAAGATAACATTCAGGGTCATTACTATAAACATGGAGAACAATATTAAGTGGCCTCATAAAACAAAGTCTGCCACACAGGCTGTAAATGATGACATGAAAAGATATTCACCACATTTAATTTCAGTAAAGCATTGTATTTAAGAATAAAAAAAAAATCTGTCAAATAAAGGTTTTTTTTTTTTTTACTTTGAATCCCGAAAAAAGTCTCATGTTTCCACAAAAATATTAAGCACACAACATTTTTTTAAGATTGCAACAAGAAATGCTTCTTGAGGCGACATATGAGCCAACCATTATTTTAAAAACTGAAATAACATTGTTTTACTGAACAAACTCGTACACTACAGTGTTTCCCCTGCCATTATTTAAGGTCAAGTTAATTTTATTTAATTATATTTTCTCTATAGTGCCAGATCACAACAGAAGTAATTTAAGGTTACTTCTCTACAGAACCTTGTTATTTTATTAAACTAAATAGCCTTGTTATTTATCTTATTTACACGACGGCATGTCATTTCAGTCTCTAGTTATGGTCGTGCTCTCTGTATCACGCACAGCGGAGTTCCGCCTGATGCGCGCGCTCTCTCTCACACACACACAAACAAACACCCGTGCACACTCCCCCTAGTATTTGTAAAATTAAGCCGCAAACGTTTGTCATAGTTAAAATGAGTCGCGTGTCTCTGTGTTAATGATGGCGCAGACGCGCGGTTTTTGTGTAGAACTCGAACTGCACGCTCGTGACGCTTCCATGATATAACCTCTGTTGTCTCACTACATGAGGACATAAATACTTGAACAACATCTCCAGAACTGCTCTGAGAGTCACTTCATCAGCATTTGACCGTTTCATTTGAGTAAAACTATCCTCATATCATATACACACAGAAATGTAAAGGTATTCACGGCAACCCGTCAAAATAAAAGTTCGGTTTAACTTGAGGGCATTGGCAGAAATATATTACTATTGTTGAGTAGAATGTACCTAACAGACTGCTACTACTACTACTAAAATTATTAAAACCTTATTTTTAAGGAATAATACAATATTTCTTCAATGTTTTAATTTTAATATTAAATTACCTTTATTTTCCAGAAAATACAATTTGTTTAATTTTCATTTCTTAAAAGATAGATTAAATGAATATTGTATGCCTTAAAAATGTAAATACACAACACAGAATTTCTGAGCAAAACAAATCATAAGGCTATTGTAAGAATAAATTAAACTTGTTTTTATGCTTTCAAATTAGACATGCTAAAACAGAATTTGGTAACAATAAAACATAAGGTTGGAAAAATAAAACATTTCCTAGGGCCCTAAACATGTAATTCTTGTAAAATTTTTAATAATTTGATGTTAAATTGTTTGTTTCATGATTTTAATTAATTAGACATGTTTTTGCATTAATAAAATGTAATTTCACATTAAAAAGGAGTCAGAAAAAAAGCATAAAAACGGAATCACGCTGGAGCTCTGCATGTAGAGCTGAATGGAGCCTGCAGAACTTGGGAAACATGGGGGTGTGCTGGAAAAGGCTCCTTATGCTTGGCTGACCTACATAGCCAGTTTGCTTCTCATGTCTAGGAGCTACACATTTCTAACCAACTGGTGTGCTTTTCTCTGCCAGGTGTCTCATCCTCATTGATTCCTGCCTTTTAACATGCGCTTGGTGAGCTCAGGTGTAATAGACAACACTGCTGCAGTCTATCCTGAAAAAATCAAAAAAAAAAAAAAAAAAAAAAACGTAACATTTGCCTTCTTCAACAATCCAAGGAGCCTCTCATCTTTCTTTTTTCATAATTCTGTTTTTATTTTGTTTTTTGACCACAAATGGATTAAACCATTGTTAAAACATTATTCAATTAGAAAACACAATGAAGGCAGAGATACACTTGCTTCTGGGAAATCCAAAGTCTCGGTAAGACCTCTCAAAAGACACCCAATTTTTTTATCTTCTGAAACTAAATGTAGATATTCTCTCACCGTTTTGCTCTATCCTTTAAAAGCCACAGAAAAAATAAATAAATCAAGCTTCAAAAAGTTTATAAAGTCATCAAGAAAGAAATCCATATGAATCCAGTGGTTGAATCCAAGTCTTCTGAAGAGACATGCTGGCTTTATATGAACAGATTTAATTTAGGCTTTTATTTACATAAAAACACTAATTAGCACACAAACAAAGCACATCAAATATGGTAAACAGAAGCAGAAACATGCTTGTTTGACGTGATAACCAATGAACTTTCTTCTCTCATAAAGGACACATGGTTGAGACTATATTTTCCACAGTTGTTGATGAAAAATGATATACAAAAATGGAGTATATTAAAATATCTCCATTTATTGGGTGAACTATCCCTTTAATGTCTCACTGAGCTAGACTTTTGACTATCTGCATAATGTATGGTCAACTTTACAGCATTTCCTGTACTGTCCAATTAGAAAGGAAGAACGATCTAAGAGTAATGCAAAAGCAAACACAATGTGTGGCTGGTCACTTTACATGACATTTAGTGGCAGGTAAACCTGAAATTAATGATAATACAATATGAGGCCAGAGAGAGCAATACGATGCAGCAGAATGCTGTGAACAACTGTCAGACAACACTGAAAAAAAAAAACAAGGAAAATGTGTAGTTTTTGTGAGCAAAGTGTCTAAAGTACTGGTTATTTCACAGACATAACTAAGAAAAAACAAAAAAATCCTTGCTTTTGGTAGTGTACAAGGTTAATTTTGATACAATAATAGGGATGTTAAATTCAATTAATTATTACAAACAATCCAGAAGTAAGCTCATGTTTATCTCTTAACCAAATGCCATGAGTGCAACCATAAAAAAATATTTCAAAATATATATATTTTGTGACATGATACAGGAGAGGTGATTTTTTTTTTTTGGTTCGTCCTACAGTTACCTAATAACATTTCCCTCTGTTGACATCTGTTCTTTCCTGGGCAGAGCACAATTACAGAAACACATTTGCATCCATGGGAGTCGGCAAATGTTTTTTTTTTTTCATTGGAACTCAGTCAACTGTCAAAATGGATCAGATGTGGTTTGAAGAACAGAAAGCACCACAACGCAAGGACACTGCATACCTTATTGATAAAACAAATCGCTTTGTCGACAGTTTTTACTTTCAGTAACACATGTATCAGCAAATTTCGAAAAAATCGCTGGGACCCTCGAGGCAGACAATATGTCTTCAGAATTTGCGTAGCCCAAAAATGAATTTAGTGAGCCCGAATAAAAAAAAAAAAAATCCCACCCGGACTGAACTTCACGACGGACCAAATCAGCAGGGAACAAACTCAGTCTTGCTTTTTTTTTCCTCTTCAAATAACAAGTCAGAGAAGGAGGGGGTGCAACAGATCACAAAAACCCACGGCTTGTAATCCTATGCATATCATATCAGTATTTTGAGATAACACTCTGATCATTTTTGAACGATGACAAAAAAATTGGCTTCTTCATATTCTTTACATAACATAATACATTCTTTGATACCACAGGTGCAAAAACTAGTTAGCATATAGGGATGTAATGATTCCAGATCAAACTCTCTCGACGATGCATCATCACGATACCTGATTTCACCTAACAATTTTTTCAAAGACCAAGTTATAAATGACAAGTGTTGTTTTATTAATACTTTCGCCAAAGCAGACCAAATGCGACATTTCTTCTTTGTGAAATTGACGATGTCCCATAAATACATTTTCTAATAACTGACATTATTTTTACCAACTCCCCCAATCAACTAATAACAATAATAGAAGCTCATTCATATAACACACACGAAGGCTTTGTCTGTCTTTTTTTTTTCCATTAAAATCGCCGGCAACCAGTTTTATTTCATAACGAAAACTAAAACTAAGACTAACACGATTGATGAAAAAACTATTTCGTTAACGGAAGTAAAATAAAATGGCAAAATAATTCAAAAACTAAAACGAAACTAATCTAACAACAGTTATTGAAAAACTAACTAAAAATAAAATAATTATCAAAAATAAATAATAATTTCGTAATCATTACGTTCTCACCCCCCCATTGGTGCCGGTTAAAGCCTTCACCTCATAGGGTCCTCCCCCGGGACTGCAGAGCAGACACTAATTTAATTCTGTTAACCCATACCTACGAACCGGGGTTGGGTGACAAAGACCGGGAGCAGCGCATGCGCGAACCAACGAACCCAACTTCATCAGCTTAATCTATTACATCAGGTAAGCAAGATTATTAATTTTCTTATGTAACACAAGCAATCAAACCAACATTAGGCTTTCTAAGTTGGTGCTTTGAAGAAAAATACATGCAGCGCAACATAATTAACAGAAAATAAGATGAGAACGTGCATCCTTTCTGTAAACAACACAAAACTTTTGTCTAGCATCTTGATCTTGTGATCACTCTGCCAGACTTTTGAATAAATGTGCATTGGCTAAATCACATCATAAACATGCTTATAATTCTTTATAAATGAAAAGAACATTCAAATATAAGCCTTTACTGTTAAATGCGATTGCCGTTATTATTGAATTTCATTAGTCCCAGATGATGGTTAGTGATTAGTTTGACAGCACGGCTGTTAACGGAAAAGTGAGCAAGACACCACAGTTATAATATCATGATTATGGTTAAATAAGGAAAGACATATAACCAAATCTGGCTACGTTTATTTTCATACTAAATATCTCAACACACATAATTGGATATGACATTAAGCGCAACTTGTGTAGATTAATTTAATAAAAAAGGCATTGCCGCCTTTTCTGGGGCTTATATTTGTAACTTTTACTTCAATCAATCATTAAACAAAAAAAAAAAGCGTTATTTTGTGTCGGCTATATCTTTGCCTCACTAAGGTTAAATTATGCCTACGTCTTTCTTTGGCCTGCGCCATGGAAGTGATCTGTTAATTCTGCTAAACTTTAATTAAAACTGAAACTAAACTATATAAAAACTAAATAAAAATGCGTTCACAAAATAAAAAACTAAACTAAAACTAACAAAAATATGAATTAAACTAATAAAAAAACTCAACTGAATTTTATAGCAAATTTGAAAACAATATTAAAATAAAAACTAATGCAAAAATCAAAATCTATATCACCGTGGATGCAACCACTGGATTTTAATCATAATCCAAACAAAGATGCTAAATACATGTTATTTAGATTGCAATTAGATTGTATAATTTGAAAATTTGAAGCAAAAACAGAATTGGCTGGATTTTAAGCATTGGTGAAGGAGATCAAAATGTCACTCTTCTGACAGAATGTGGCGCTTATGGACACCGAGTATTTTATAGCTCTGCCCCTATTATACCGTAATGCACGGATCCAGTATAATGATGCACTTGAGATTTCTTTCACCACTGTTCACTTAAGACTTAACCGACTGGGTTTACGAGAATACGTGCCGAGACAGTTATTTTGAGATCATTTTGTGCGTATGTGTTCATTCAGATGCAAGGATATGCGAAAGAGGAATCAATTCTGTGTACGCGCATTGTCTGAAACGCGGCTCTCTGTGTGTGCAGCTCCAAATGCGAATTTTATATCACTGTTCAAGATAGCCCATCGGCCAGGGCGGTGATACATTTTGATAGCCCGACTGGAAAACAATAGCCCTTTGCGAGCCCTGGTAACAGCAAAAAAGCAGTTATGTTTCCACAGGGATCAGAATGGTAAACCCAAAATGGAGCACTGACCTGGTTCTGGGGCAGGGGTGGCTGGGACTGGCCATCCGGAGCCTGGCCCTGACCATCATTCCCTCCCACAGGGGAGCCACGGGTCGTGGCCGTCATACTCGACACGGGGCAGATCTTTGCAATCTTGTCTGCTTATGTCGCTGGCACACAAGAAGAAATCAGTTTCTCCTTAGGAGCGACGGAGAACCGGCACACTTCTGAAAGTGAAAGCACCACCTGGGGGACTGGATAAGTTGCAGAGACCATTGCATAACCTGAAAAATAAAGAGACTAACATCAGAATCTTTAAAACACACCTTTTGACAAATGATTTTACATTACTTTCATGATTACTGCACACAGAATGTTTTAAACCATTTTATAGAGACTGCGCTTACAAAGAGCCCATGAAATATTTTAGAGCCGAGTAGAACTAGAAATAAATTTAATTAATATTTTAATCATTTCCATGCTATGCCCAGGCTTAGACATCATATGTTTTTATAATAAAATCAATGTGAGCGTACTTCCTTTTCTAACATATTTCCTAGTGACCAAAAAAAAAGGGGCGGTATTTGATTTTATCTATCGGGAATTGGATTGTGAAAAGTAGGTGTTGCACATAGGAAGAGAGCTAGACCAAAGGTGAGATAACTAAAACAATGCCTAAATAACTGTTTGGCTATTGGTTGTCACAAGTAAGGCCTAAGTGACATCAGCCAAAAAAGGAAAAGGAGGAGCAAGTTTTCACATTATGATTCAAAATCACAAAGACAATTTTTTTTTCTTTGGAACAACATGGCACTGATGAATCTTGTACAACAAGACCAAGTATGTGCATTAAAAAAAAAAGTAACCGGTGCCATTTTGATTTTAAATTCAGGCTTACATTTAACTATTCACATATAACACACTTTATAATTCCATTTGTATATGTAAATTATTTTGCATAAAGATATGTAACATTTCATATTTTCACTGAGTTCAAATTAGTTTGCTCCTAAAACTGAATGTCTGACATTTTTCAATATTATTCACAGATAGGTAGCACAGATTCGCTGTTCGGAAACAAAGTTCAATTTCAAAATGATAGTTCTGATGAAGATTCATTTCTAGTGGTCTTATCTGGCAATATTACCCCCCTCCCCGCATAACAAACACTATAAAACCACAGATATATAGTTCAAAACATGTAGCAGAGGTTTTACTTATATACTGTATCATGTTGCAAAATGCATTAAATCATAGCATACAAAAAAAGGTCTGGTTAGTACATAAATACAAGGCCAAGTAAAGAAAAAGCATTGCAGAGCACACACTAGAACCGATGAAAATTTATAGATTTCAGGAGGAAAACCCTGAACAGAAACAGTATTTTTTTTGTCAGATGGCCTCGCATGTATCTAAATGTAAAAATGCATTTAATTTTTTATTTTTTTTGTCCGGACCTTTGCTTGGAAGAAAATATAGAGGCCGTGCCTCTTGGAACTTTAATTGAATACCCCTGACTTATATAATAAAGAAATGCTTTATTTTTATGGTTTTGTAATATCTGTGTCACATATCTCCTTATGTGTCATGGTATATTGGACTCTTATTATAGAATTTGATTACAGAAAAACTGTTTTGAACATGGTAATGGATTAAAACATACAAGTAACAGGCTGGATGTACATTAAAGGGTTAGTTCACCCAAAAAATGAAAATTGTCATAATTTACTCGCCCTCATGTCGTTTCAAACCTGTAAGGCCTTCGTTCATCTTCAGAACACAATTAAGATATTTCTGATGGAATCTGAGAGCTCTCTGACCCTGCATAGACAGCAACGCAATTGAAATGTTCCCAAGTCCAGAAACGTAGTAAGGAAATCGGTTTAACAGTCCATGTGACATCAGTGGCTCGACTTTGTTTTGCGAAGCTACGAGAATACTTTGTGCACGAAAGAAAAGAAAAAAAACGTTATTCAACAATTCATCTCCGCAGCATCACCCTGGTGCCATTTTGGAGAGTATCCACTGAACGTAAACAGTGTATGCTGTTCTGTGTCAGCTGCGTCACACGGATACGCTGTTTCCGTTCAGATCAAATCACAACAACGTAGGAAACAGATATGGTGTGACGCAGGTGACACAGAACAGCATACGTTGTTGCAGGGTGATGCGGAGGAGACGAATTGTTGAATAAAGTTTTTTTCTTTTGTGCACAAAGTATTCTCGTAGCTTCGTATAATTGCGGATGAACCACTGATGTCACATGGATTATTTTACAGATGTCCTTGCTACGTGTCTGGACTTGGGAACATTTCAGTTGCGTTGCTGTCTTTGGAGGGTCAGAAAGCTCTCGGATTTAAAAAATATCTTAATTTGTGTTCCGAGATGAACGAAGGTCTTACGGGTTGGAAACGACATGAGGGTGGAAGTAAATTAATGACAGAATTTTCATTTTTGGTTAACTATCCCATTAAGCCTTCATTTAACACCTCTTTTTTTTTTACAAAGCAGATCATAGATCATATATTTTGTCTATAGCCTATAAAACAGCTTCATAAATATAGATTTCAATACATGAGGATTCTGAATGAGATTTTTTTAGCAAGCCATTATGACTTGACTCGGACTCGTGACCAAAGACTCGAGACGTAACTCAGACTCCAGCGACAAAGACTTCAGACTTGACTTGGACTCCGAGTGAAAGACTTGTTAACATCTTAGACTTAAGACTTAAAATTAGAAACTACGGTATGCCAACATACCGTATACCATAACAGAATATATCTGACATGGCTTTCAGGCACTGATTTCTGTAACATCAAGTGGATTTTTCAAAAATAAACTTTCTTCTTAGCTGCTGATCAGGGTGAGAATTCCTAGCATTTCATTAAAAAAAAATCAATATTGCAGCATTATTGAATTTACAAAGTATTAAAAACTATTTTAAACATCTATTTAAAATGTGATATCAAATGAAACTTTTTAAATTCACAAAATGAATAAACACATTTGACCAACATGGTTCAATAAGGTCTTGTAGAGACCTAGTAGATTCTCAAATATCAGAAAAAAATTGAAATGCAATTTTCAAACTGATAGTTGGTTGTCCTTCAAACAACAACACGATAACACACAGAAGCAGTCCGAGTAAAAGATTGTTTGAAAAGTTTAACTGACCTGCTGGTTTGGCAGTAATTATGGACATGCTGCTATAAGCATAATGAATACAAAAACATTTATCTGAATCGATATGCCCACACGACAGAGACAAAGCAATTCTCTAATATAATATAACTCATTATAACAAATATTTTCACATTTGTCATAATAAACCGACCAGATGCCCAAGGACTGGCAAGCAGAATAATAAACGTACAGATTGATGTTCTCAGATAATGGGAGGAAACTAATTTTACTGTCACTTAATGGCCAAATATGGGCGTTTCCCATACTGTCAATATAAATATTGCAGCTACCAGAAATCATCTCCAAATTCCAGAAAAAGGAATTATTGCATAAAAGAGGTGATATTTGCTGTCTCTCAAAACACAGTGAGCTGTCTATATAATCAGCATATGACGCCCAAAAATGTTGTCAAGGTAGGGAGCTAACTAGGTTTTCAGTCTCAGCCCGTTTAAACGCTGCAAACGTGCCTACGATGCCCAAAAATATTGTCTGGGTGGGCAACACACTTGCTTTTGAGACACAGCCATTATGCATTGGGCCTAGTTTGAAACTGTGGCAGCCCAGGCCCGTTTCCTCCTCCAAACACAATCAGAGTTACAACAGGTTTATCTATGTAACCAGCCATGCCTAAAATGTTATTAAAGCTCTGGGGCCTCACTTCACACCGTTTTGTAATATACAATATTATTTTATAACTCAAAAGCAAGAGTGAAAGTGAATGTAAATACAGCAACAGAAACTTGCTAACGGCTAACAGCTGGAAACCAGCAATACACAATCAGCTCGTGACAGCGAATTAAAAGCTATTAAAACATCAAAACACCCCTTTTAATTATACAACAAGCCCATATTATAATTCACAACTTGGTAAAAACGAAAAAAGATCAACTAGTGCCAAAAACAACCGACCTGCCCACGTCAAAACCACTTGTTTAGCCACAAATCAACCACCTCAAACTGACCTGCCGTTAAATGCTATTTAGCTTGAATAGATAATAAAAGCGGATATGCGGGTAAAACGTGAGTTTATAAATAGCCTATATAAGAGATGCCAAATATCCAGACGTCTTTAAAATCGCTCATTGAGCTGTTCGAGCTAAGCTAAGTGAGCACTGACTTGCAAATCATCTGCTATTAGCCGCTAGCTTCCTTTAGCTTCGTACACAAACCCACTTACCCACAATCAAACTGGATCTTTCCTCCATACGACCCCAGATTGGATCATTTAAATGCTGTTTAATAATTACTCAGCCGCGTGCATGTGCCTGGATGTCCCGATTATGAATAACACGCCTGTGTTGAGAACAGATCATTGGTTTATTGTCTGCTGTTGGGTGTTTTTCCTGCGTCACCAGCATCGACCGCTGCTGCCCCCCTCCCTTAAACTGCCTTCAGCCACTCTCTCTCTCTCCTGTGTCAGGCTGCTTAGAGACCCGTCACCGTGCTATAGGATGGAAGTAAATGAGAAGTGTATATCCGTGCATTAACTGCCTGGACGTGTGACTCAGCTGAGCATGCGCGGTTTCGAGAACTGCTCGCCTACCTAACACCTGATTTTGTGACATTCAAAAGCGTAGTATCGTTCTTCTTATAACAAAATTAACGTTGTTGATTCTCTTGAACACATTTATACTAGAAATGTTGCTTAAAAACCTTTGTTTAGTCATAAAGTTGTAATTTTGGGACAAAGAATACAAAATAAAGAATTCACTTCGTATTAATAACAAGTAATTCTCTTAATAAATTATTTACCTGGCTTTAAATGTCTCAACAAAATTTACATTGAATATATTATACTTTTTTTAATTACAAAAGTTTCTGGAATAATTTGGAAAAGTATATTTTAAGAGTGTAAAAATGGGTGTACTGTATTTTAAAGATGACATTTTGAAATGAAATTTTGAAATGTTATTAATAATAGGCTATGATAAATTGGTAATAAAATATAGTTAGTCTGTGCGCGAGGTACAAGCCCATAAAATCTAGAAACAGACACTTTTTGCAAACTGAATCATTCCACTTTTTTGGAAATAATGTTTGCCGCTTTGGTACCACCACCACTCTATAATCCGGGTTGTGTTAAAAAGTTTTTTTTTTTTTTTTGCATGTTTGTCACACTTTTGTTTCAGATCATCAAACAAATTTAATTATTAGTCAAAGATAACACAAGTCAACACAACATGCAGTTATTAAATTAAGGTTTTTATTATTAAGGGAAAACAAAATCCAAAACTACATGGCCCTGTGTGAAAAAGTGTTTGCCCCCCTGTTAAAACTGTGGTTTATCACACCTGAGTTAAATTTCTCTAGCCACACCTAGGCCTGATTACTGCCACACCTGTTCGCAATCAAGAAATCTCTTACATAGGACCTGCCTGACAAAGTGAAGTAGACCACAAGATCCTCAAAAGCTAGACATCATGACGATATACAGTACAAAGAAATTCAGAAACAAATGAGAAAAAGTAATTGAGATCTATCAGTCTCTGTCGCAAAGGCGATATCCAACCCATTTCTAAAGCTTTGGGACTCCAGCGAACTATAGTGAGAGCCATTATTCACAAATGGCAAAAACATGGAACAGTGGAGAACCTTCCCAGGAGTGGCCGGCCGACCAAAATTACCCCAAGAGCACAGCGACGACTCATCCAAGAGGTCACAAAAGACCCCACAACAACATCCAAAGATGGTGGATGAGGCCTCACTTGCCTCAGTTAAGTTCAGTGTTTATGACTCCACCATAAGAAAGAGTCTGGGCAAAAATGGTCTGCATGGCAGGGTTCCAAGACAAAAACCGCTGCGGAGCAAAATGAACATAAAGGCTAGTCTCAGTTTTGCCAGAAAACATCTTGATGATCCCAAAGACTTTTGGGAAAATACTCTGTGGACTGACGAGACAATAAAGTTGAACATTTTTGGAAGGTGTGTGTCCCATTACGTCTGGCGTAAAAGTAACACTGCATTTCAGAAAAAGAACATCATACCAGCATTAAAATATGGTGGTGGTAGTGTGATGGTCTGGGGCTGTTTTGCTGCTTCAGGAACTGGAAGACTTGTTGTGATAAATGGAACCATGAATTCTGATGTTTACCAAAAAATCCTATAGGAGAATGTCCGGCCATCTGTTCATCTGTTCAAGTTGAAGCGAACTTGGGTTCTGCAGCAGACAATGATCCAAAACACACCAGCAAATCCACCTCTGAACGGCTGAAGAAAAACAAAATTAAGACTTTTGAGTGGCCTAGTCAAAGTCCTGACCTGAGCCCTATTGAGATGCTGTGGCATGACCTTAAAAAGGCGGTTCATGCTCGAAAACCCTCCAATGTGGCTGAATTACAACAATTCTGCATAGATGAGTGGACCAAAATTCTTCCACTGCGCTGTAACAGACTCATTGCAAGTTTATCGCAAACGCTTGATTGCAGTTGTTTCTGCTAAGGGTGGCCCAACCAGTTATTAGGTTTAGGGGGCAAACACTTTTCACACAGGGCCATGTAGTTTTGGATTTAGTTTTCCCTTAATAATAAAAAACCTTAATTTAAAAACTGCATGTTGTTCACTTGTGTTATCTTTTACTAATTTTTAAATTAGTTTGATGATCTGAAACATTAAAATGTGACATACATGCAAAAACAAAAAAAATTTAAAAACAGGAGGGGGGCCAACACTTTTTCACACCCTGGTAGTATTCTGTATAATGTACTATATATATATTAATATTACTTGAGTCAACCGAACATCCCATAGCACATCACTATTTGCACACTCACCATGAGCTAAAGGAAAGTAGTGTTCTAAGCAGGCAACATGAGCATTGTCTAGGAGAAAAACCAGTTGCAACCAGTTTACACCTTTTCCTGCATGCTTGAAAGACTGGGTGATGTCTTTCATGAAAGCCAGTGCATTAGAAACAACATAAACCCACGGAGTGTGACATACTGTACATGGATCGCACTTTAAAATCTCAACATTTTAATGCTGGCTGTCTCGACACATGCCAAAGAATGATATTTTCTAAATAGATGACATGTAATCAGGGCTGTAACTGAAACAATAGGTATTACCCTTAATAGATGTTTTTAACAGTAGTTATGATACATGGTTGTCACATGACCTCAACATGTGAGTGGAATAAAGCAATCAGGTTGGAAATAAAAGCAGTTCTTTTTCATTTTATGTGAAAATTTCTGGCAGTCTGATAAAATAAGTAAAAAAAAAAGTTAAAATTAGCAGCTGCCTGTAATGGCTTCTTTTTCATCTAAATAAACGGACAATTTAAGGTTTGCATTGTGGGATACAGTATTTTGTACAGTGCTGCTGTGTACATTGTATAATGCATATTATAACAAATGCCGTACCAAACAATTCTGTATACATGCTGTACACATACATACTGTAAAATAAGAGAAGTATATTAGTATTCTATTCCGAACCCAATCCACTTTATAGACCAGGGCTCACCAAACTCGGTTCTGGAGGGCCAGTGTCCCGCAGAGTTTAGTTCAATCTTAATCCAACACACCTGAACCCGTTAATCAAGCTCTTAACTAAGGGTGTATTCACACCTGTTTTGTTTGGTTTGATTGAATCGAACTCAAGTTCGCTTCCCCCTTTGGTGCGGATCTTTTGGGCAGGTTTGAATACAGCAATCGCACTCTGGTGCAGACCAAACAACCGTACCGAGACCCAGCTGAAGAGGTGGTCTGCTTCCAAATGAACTCTGGTACGGTTGAATGGATGAACCAGTGAA
This sequence comes from Sinocyclocheilus anophthalmus, assembly GCA_018155175.1. Taxonomy (NCBI): domain Eukaryota; kingdom Metazoa; phylum Chordata; class Actinopteri; order Cypriniformes; family Cyprinidae; genus Sinocyclocheilus; species Sinocyclocheilus anophthalmus. The sequence goes on from JADLZN010007369.1 coordinate 146,165, forward strand.
TGGATGACCTTAGCACACATGTTGTTTTGTTTACAATTTCTGGTTCACTTGCAAAAAGAGCAGTGTGAAAGCAAACTGCACCAAACTTTCCTGGTGTGAATACACCCTAAGTATACTTGAAACTAGGCAGGTGTGTTTAGGCAAATTGGAGCTAAACTCTGCAGAACACCAGCCCTCCAGGACCCCCCGGTTTGGTGCCCCAGTTGTAGACCAAGCTGAATAAACATCCTTTATGACAACCGTTTGCTTTAAAAGAAAAAGTGCAGTTGTTTCAACTAAATTCTAGCCTACTACAATGACCTGGATGAATGAAATGCTTCATGGACAGGCCACCTGAATAACATGAGTCACTCAGCTGGACAATCTCTGCTTGAATAGAGCTTGACCCCTACAATCCATCAGTGACATGCATTCAACTGATTGGTCACTCAAAGGTTTTTTGTGGTGCAGATAAAACCCCAATGCCTGGCAAAGTGTGGATGCAGGTTCTCGTGTAGTGTAAAGAATGGAAAAGGCTGAAGTTTAGTCACCTGATCTAAAGAGGAAAGCACCTTCAGTACCAAGTCTGGGTTCATGTCGCTGATGAACTCACTTGACATCAACGCTGCTTTAAATATTCAAGATGAAAACTGAAATATTGTAACTCCATATATTCTATTCAAGCGCTTTTATAGCAACAGATCAACAGCGAACGCGTTAGTTGTCGTGCATGTAAATGTGTGTATTGGGACATTATTCCAGACCATTTGTGGGGGTTTTTCCGTACGGTAAGCAGAGATCGAGGCACCTAGTATACTGCCTCGTATCTCATATCTAGCTAACCACCAAACTATTCTAGCAGACAGTACGATGCTAAGCCATATTCTGATTCAACTGCTCACCGCTTAACAACGCCGACATGACAAAACCGTATGATCTTTGGAACAATAATGTAATATTTTGATGTTTCACTGAAACACCAGATGTCGCTGTGGTTCCATGTTCTAGACTAGTGCTTCTCAACGCATTTCCAAGACTCTAGTTTTGGAGGACCGAAAAAAGTGCCACCAAAGCAGTATTTCCACCTAGTTTTAACTATTTAAAGGGGTCCTATTATGCTCTTTTTAGTTGGAAATGTGAAATGTGCTGTGATTGGTTAGCTGGGCCAGTGTGTGCTGTGATTGGATAGCTGTGCCAGGTGTGGTTGTGTTGATGCTGGTCCCGTGTGTGTTGTGATTGGATAGCTGGCCAGTGTGTGTTGTGATTGGCACCACTCTGCGCCTGGTCGGGAAACGTCATGCCCCTTACCATTACTGCTAGCTTCTGTGTAAATATTGCATCAAAATCAAATAAATCTGAGCAAGATTTAAACCCGGATGATTGTAACCACTCTAAGTTCATCTGCCTTGGGAAAGCTAGCGTGTCTCCAACATAGTGATAACACTCCTTGCCTTCTCTAGTGCAGCTCAACCAGGTCTCGTCCCATTCGTCGATATTTGTGATATCACAAATCCCGGAAAATATGCGTTGTAGTCCAAACGAGTCATTCGTTGTAGTTTTTGAAAAAAATCTCCTTTTGTAGTGGACTTTGAGCTTTGTAACTTTGCAGATCTTTTTTTTTTTATGCTCAAACAGCAACATTAGTGTCTAACTAAAGTTGAAAAAGTGAAAAACATAATAGGACCCCTTTAAGATTTTAGAGGTTTTTAAGGTTTAGTACACCCAAATACTACTTTCTTTATTGCAATTAAACCTGGTTCCTAGGAATGTTGAGTAATTATTGGGTCTAAGTAGCATAATATAATAACTCAAGTAAAATAAACAAGGAATCATGGTATAGTCTTTTCAGTCACTAGATCAACCATATTTTCAAGTACAGAGGGAAGACACAAGAATAACTCTGGGGGTAGATTTAAGATTGTGTATATTTTATAAAATAATATATTACAACAGTTGAACTTGAACACACACAAAAACAAATTTGTTCATGACGTGAACCACATAGAAAGAACTTCATGGATAACGTCTTCACTGACTCCTAAGAGAGAGAAAGAGAGAGAAGTGAATGAAATTAGGAACATTTAGTTGAACATGTTCAACTCTCTAATTTTAAATTTCATATTTAAAAGATCTTAGTGACCACAGAGTGCACACACATATACGATACAAAAATAATTATATCAATCTTCATACCAATTAATGTTCATAATACGGTTATTGCATACTGTTCAAAGATTTGGACATTTTTTATTTTGATGTTGTGGGAACAAAGGTTCTTGAAACATTCATGTCAATAAAGCCCATCTGAACTGAGAAAAAATAATAATAGAGAGAGATGCAAGAAATCTGAATAGAAATAACATATTATTGACATGACTTTTCCTGACCTTTAAATATTTAAAGCACACATTGTGATGTATGCAGCAGCACTACCTACCACCTGGATGCTCTCCCCTCTTTTCTCAATTGTTTCTCTATCACCCTATTAAATTCTTCCACTTCACTGAAATAGTAAATGGAGAACAATCACTGCTGCGTTAACAGAAATACTGTTAACGCTTAAAAAAAGGATACATTGGACATTGTGTAAAAACAATTAAATTTTCTACTCTTACCTGTGATGATAATCCGGAGCAGAGAGGAAGGCCTGCTCAGCATCCTGCAGAGACAAATTCTGAAGCCCAGCCAGGCCATATATGATGGCCTATCAAAAGAAAATTGTTAATTGAAATATACACAGATCTGTACATAAGTAGCATACGGTATAATATACAGTAGGGTTTGAAAGGGCAGAAACATGCACAATACATTATATTGTTATTCATACCTCTGGAAATAGAACACCACAGATTAACTGCACTTCATCTGTGAAGCTCAGTTGCGTAGGTGTTTTATGTAGTACTGACTTCAGAAAAGCAAAAAGATTGTCCTGCTGTTCTTCACTGTCAAGGTAGACAGGCACCTGGCGAAAGGACTTCGGAGGATACCACTTTGAAGTCTTCCCATTGAGTACGTCCTACGGGCAAATTATTTTGCCACAATTATTACAATTATTTTGTGGTAATAGGATTTTTAAGTGTATTGTGTAATAGTTGTTAGTGAAGGAACAACTGACTTTAAAGCTAGAATATGCAGAATTGGAGAAACGAGCAAGACTAAGTTAGATTTTGAAAGCAATCAACCGAAAATATTCCACCCCCGACATTTAGGGGTTATTTCAAAGCCAAACCTCCAAAACAAATGAACATGCACTGCCTAATTACTGCAGAGTACTGCTGGAGTACTCCGCTGAAGATCAATGAGTGCATGGGCAGATTGTGTGCAGGTAGGCAGGTACGTATTTAGAGAGGCAGGTAGGCAACCAATCACAGACAGGATTTTTATTGGCCTGTGACTGCCATTAAATGGGCCGCATAGTTGACAATATTTTTAACAAAAGCCCTGGTTGATTTATTTACTGTGAGTCTGTAATGATGAATATGTCTAAGTACCACCAAATGCTGTTCAGCTCCCGGTGACTGTACAATGAAGTCCACTAGTCTCTTTTCCTCTGCAGTGCGGTCAAAGACAGCCTGCATGTGGGCTGGAATTTCCTCAGTGATGGCACGCTTTCTTGGCACTCTGAATATTGGCTGAAGGGTTCCCTGTAACAAGCTTCTGGCCTCATCAGTCCAGAAGGCAAACCTCTGGCCATACCTTTCAAACATTAACAACAAGATTAATCTAAAGTATTGCATAAAACAATTACTGGTGTCTACTTATAACATGAAGTTAATGTAGTCAACAGGTGAATATACACATATTGTTTATTGTTTAGGGCTGTCATACCCATCAATTTGAAAACGCTCCATTAGAAGAAGACACCACCACTTCCGAATCAAAGGCATGTCCATCTGAAAGAAATGTGACAATGATAAGGAGAGTCTTTAGTTTTTAATGTATCTCTTTCCTTCAAGATAAACAAGTATGTATATAAGAAACATTTAAAGTATCAATTTCATCCTTATATACATTTTTTTAATCAACTCACCTCCTGGAATTGAAACCCTGTGCTTGTCACAATGGAAAGTGTATACTGAAACAGAGAAGAAGGAAAACATTTTATTTACTATGTTGACAGAAACATGCAAATGGTTTTCACACACACACAAAAAAAGGGACACTTTACCATAAGCATAAAAATCCCACAGTCATTTCCACAGATCTGGCGTGGCAAGCCCTATAATCAACAAAAAAATGAGGTAAGATTAGTGATACATGAAACATGACTGATAGATCAAAGCTGCTGTCTTCTCTGTCCCATGTCTTGTAAATGAAATGCAGATTACGGGCAATCATATTTCATTGGAATATCTAATTATGCAATATATTATTCACCACAATATCATGCCCAGTCTTCTCAGTCCAGCTCCCAGGATCAATTTTCTGAGCAAGATCTCTATACAATAAAAAAAATACAAATAATTTGAAACAGATAGATGTGACAACCACTGAGACATAAAGCTATAGGAACATAGCCAAAACATATCATTACAGGCTATAGGAACGTAGCCGAAATGTAAATTGCTATATGAACATGGCAAACAGTATGCCTCAAATGTGGACCTAAAAATGGCTCTGTACTCAGCATCACCAAACCCAGACTCATGCAATGTGTACTGCAAGTCTAAAAAGAGGATCTCTCTCAGGAGTGGCTTCATGATCTATAATGTGATAATGGTTAAAGACATGCACATGAGTTTAAAAGTCATTAGGACAAAGAGTAGAGCTGCAGTTCACTTTGTTGGAATACACATGAACTAACCAACTTAATTACCACTACATGTACTATGTAGTATCTAGTAACAGTAACATTCCTTTACACAGAGAACGAAGTGTTCTGGCTCGTTTGCGTCGGTCCAACGTGGAAAGACTAAGACGTCTTTCATGTCGACATCCTCCTAACATTAATGAAAAATGTTGTCATTATGCAGTTCTACATTTTTGTGACACCATACATATGTTATATTCACTCACTGGAAAGTTGGCAGTGATGTTGCTTTGTGTATCCTTCCATGTAGGAACAACGAACATGTCCTCTATTTAAATGTCTTTGCCCTATGAGGAAAAAACAGCAACTTTGAAAGTAGACAATAAAATAACAGAATAAATTAACAGCACAAATTTAGGCTTTAGTCTCAGATAAAAGTTACATATATGTTGCTGAGCTGCTTCATGAATCAATTTAAAGCAGGCATTGCCAATCTGCAAGAAACAATCAAAACTCATCAGTGAACAAGCATAAAAGAAAATAAAAATGCCGTTTCCCTTCCTTGTTTTGATTAACTCCCCAGTACTCACATGAGAATCCATGTCTCTTAGCAACCCCAGGCTCCAGAATTCTTCATGTGTGATACATAAGGGCCCTTCTTCCACAATAATTTCCGCTGCAGGCCATCCTGTGTCCAGCACATAATTGAGCTGCAAATAACAGATATTATTATTATAATAGTGTGTGACATGAAAAACAATTACTATTTGTGCTAATTAACTTACCAGTTTGTCCTGGATAGGATTCCATTCTTTTGCAAAGGGCTTACATGTCAAAGCGTAGTCAATGGCCACTGTCAGGGCCACGGCTTCTGCTGAATCAAAAGTAGAAAATCACAATATATTAATTCATTAATAGTCATATGTGTTAGTGCAAGTCTAAGAATGTCCAATGTACCAGGTTGAGCAGTGGAAGGTGTCTTAATGAAAACTGTAATTTCTAAAAATAAAAATATTTCTACTATACAAAACAGTGAATAATAATATGCTGTATTTGTGATAGATTTGCATATCAAATTTGAAAAGTTACCCAACACTGCCTGGCTGTGGATATTCATAGCTATCTTGGTATCGAAAGCCTTTTTTATGTCGCCCAGTCGTTGTTTGTGACAATTGTAGTGGTGAATGATATTCCTCATGAGAAACAGATGAGCTGATGGTAAAGCCATGTTTAAGAAGCAATTTTTGCAAACAGCTGTTGCTGTTGACTATTCCAGCAAGTTGCGGGACCAGGCCAAGCTTCTGCAGGGCATCACGGGCATCCTTTGTGTTATCTTCATGGAAACGATCATACAGAGCATAATGCTCTGCTGAACCAGTTATGGGATGGCCATCACAGTCTGGGACCACTTTCTTGCAATTCAACCAAGTAAGTGACACATTTAGTTTCCCATCTTTGGCTAGTGCTGTTTTCTGGAGTTGGGGCCTTTAACCGTCCTTCAAATGGTTTGAAGGGCAACCTTTCTGGTTCTCTCAGATTCATGTGTGTTGCTAGTCCACGTGCAGAGTCATATATTACAATATTTGGCATGTATTTCCAAGAAAAGAGCATGTCTGTGAAGTCACGTGGGCTTTCAGCTCTAATGTTGCACTTTAAACTGTATACAATGCCACACGGGCACATAATCACAGCCCCAACCACCTGAAATGGAAAGAGGCAGAAATGAACAGATTGTAAAAAGACAACCTTTGTTTATCCAACTAAAAAGTTTTTCATCCTCACTAATATGTGTATGTGAAATCACTTTTCAGATATTCAAAGAGTAACACCACTTGAAGTTATGGAAGAGTCATGGGCTAATATGGCTATATGCATTCAAGACTATTTAGAAAATCACGATCACTTCGGCTACGTTAACTTTCCAATGAAATGCATCACAATTGTTTTTAATGTTAAACAAATAAAAATTGATTCACATTTGATACTCACACTCTGATTGTCATCCATCTTCGCTGGTCCTCTAATTCGGTAGGTGGCGTTGTCACTAAAAACCTAGGGTACTAGAAAATGCAGAAAATTGTAATGACCCCATACATTTGAATGGTACTTTAAATATAATAACAGTCCTCATTATAAACACAAAATAATAATCAACTTTAATAGTCAGTGAAGACAATTAGACTACTTTTTATTTGATTGCAGGCGGTGAGGGACCTGGATAATGGGATTAAAGGTTGAGATCCACTGGTCTAAATCCTGACTGGAAATCCTCACAAATACCATTTCTCTCTTAGAAAGAACATAGCTGAGAGAAAGGGAGATTTGAGATCGGTCTGTAATTCTCTAGGATCAGTTTTTGTTTTTTTAATGAGAGGCTTAGTAACGGCCAGTTTGAAGGATTTTGGGACATATCCTAATGACACTGACAAATTCATAATATTCAGAAGAGGATCTATAACCTCTAACATACATGTTGTAGGTTTTGATGATTTGACAAATTTATACAATTCTTCCTCTCCTTTAACAGAGAATGAGTGGAATTTTTCCTCAGGGGATCTCTGGTGCGATACTGTAGCTGACAGCTGCATGGTTCGCATTTTGCTTCTAAAAATATAGATCTTGGAAGAAGTTCATAAAGTAATTTACTACTGTGCTGCTGGTGAATGTCTGTGTCTGTTGATGCTTTATTTTTCATTAATTTAACCTTTGCGTTGAATAAATGCATGGGGTTATGTTGGTTTTCTTCTACACTCTTAAAAATAAAGGTGCTTCAAAAGGTTCTTCAAGCGATGCCATAGAAACCATTTTTGGTTCCACAAAGAACCATTCAGGTTCTTTAAAGAACCATCTCTTTCTTGCTTTTTTGTAATCTGAAGAACCTTCTTTCACCACAAAGAATCTTTTGTGAAGGTTCTTCAGATGTTAAAGGTTCTTTATGGAACCATTTAGACAAAAAGGTTCTTCTATGGCATCGTGAAGCACCTTTATTTTTAAGAGTGTAAGAGAGATGAAAAGTAAGCAGATCTAGCAGTTTTTAGAGCTTTTCTATAAGTAGAAGTACTTTTCCGCCATGCAATACGAAATACCTCTTGTTTTCTATCAGCTGTGCTCCATTTTCAGGCTGCTCTCTTTAGGGTGCGAGTGTACTCATTATACCACAGTGTCAGACTGTTTTCCTTAATCTTCTTTAAGCGTAAAGGAGCAACCATATCTAAAGTGCTAGAAAAGAGAGAGTTTATAGTTTCTGTTACAACAAAGTTTTTCTGAGCTATTGGATTTACTGAGGAGTTGAGACAAATCGGGAAGATTATTTACAAAGCAGTCTGAAGCTGTGTCCGAAATCGCTCACTCGTTCACTCATTCACTAATCCCTATATAGTGTATGGCAGTTGAGTGCACTATATCAGAAAGGAGTTAAATAAGTGAACGGATTCGGACGGTGACGTTTACACTGCGCCTGAGACTTGGAGCTGTTGCAAAAACATCGTCACATATGTAGCCTTCCTTATTTTAGAAAATAATAGTAATAGCAATAACACTCAAAATGACTTTATATTGTAATTATACATACCTCCTCGTCAGCTTTGTGGTTTCATCGATGGTAGCTATATTATTAATTTGTTTTGCTTTTTATATGTTCATAATCATTAAATACTATTAAACTACTGAGAACAAAAATAAACTCACATTAACACGTTCATAATTTTATGTATTTATTATTTTTAGTATCTTTGACACTCTCCCAAGCAGCATTTTGAGCTCAAATATGAGCTATATAAAAATATATTATTATTATTTTACTGGCCTTTTCAGCGCCGCATTTGCTCTTTCTATTATACATTTTTTAATCTATTATTTTTTGCTCGCATATCTCCAACTAAATATTTGTAGGCCTATGTACCATAATGTCTGCCTGCAGTTAAAAAGTTCTCAGAAATAATCACATTTGTTTTGCTTAACCTATATTCTAAATAGAATTTTAATGTCATACAAAAAAAAAAGTAATCGGCCTGAGTAAATTGTACCATTATAAAATCGTGACTGCACAAGTAGTGTAGTAATTTAGGAGGTGAAAATACTGTGAAATTACATACATACAAATGGCAAGAAATTTGAAAGCATAACAACTGAACGTTTATGACATGTCTAGGCACTTAAATTTTTTTAACTAAAATATAGATTATTGCAACCATATAGCCTATGAATGAAAATGCATATTTTTCAATTAAAGAAAACTTGTGGGCTGAGTGTGGGCTGCTTCTGGTGCTTGGATTACTACTTCAGTAAAATGAGGTCCAAGTTTAAGAATGCGCTAGAAGTTAATTGTATTTTTAAAAATACATTTTCCTCTCTATTTAACAGCCTTAACTTACAATAGTGAAAGACGTCTCCCCTCAGGTAGATTAAATGTTTTCCTGCCTTAATAATAGGAATAATAATTTTCCCGGTGCTCCCGATAAGCTAATCCGGGCCTGCATGCCAGACAAAGCCTTGATTAGGTCTATATTCTCTGGGCAAAGTCTCGCAATGTCACCAGCCTCGCCACATGTGTAGTGTGGTAGAAATTCCCCTACGCACCTGACTTAAGTTAACCAGCTGTCTCCCGACACCAAAATTATCCTCAGGTGACTTCTCTGACCGCACAGGCCTTAGACAATTCTGATAAGAATTACAGCTATCCGCACTGGGCAACCAGGCCTTAGACCAATGGTGTCAAACTCCTTCCTGGAGGGCCACAGCTCTGCAGAGTTTAGCTCTAACCAGCTGCAACTCACACCTGCTTGGAAGTTTTGAAAACCTTGATTAGCTGGATCAGGTGTGTATGATTAGTGTTGGAGCAAAACTGTACAGAGTTGTGGCCCTCCAGGAATTGAGTTTCAGACCACTGCCTTTAGACAGTTCAGTTAAGAATTACAGCTACCCGACGCCTAAGAATCTCACTCTGAGTCAGACAACGTCTTGCCCCCTAAGAACACTCTCACTCGGGACTAAGATCTCTAGTGTTCCACTACACCAGTAACAGACACACTCACACTCCAGACAATGCCTTTGAATATGCTTTAATCACAAATGGGAAGACCTCATTCCAATTGCAGAGGATGCCCCAGCAAAAATGATACAACCGTTTACATAGAATAGGTACATGGCAAAGGTAACATCACTCATTATGTCATCTTTGCAACACACTAACTAACTTCGGCTAAAGTACTGGTATATTTTCTTCTCAAAAGCCTGCAAGGAAAAAAAATGTTAGTTATGATTAATTAAAAACTTTACTCTTCTGAATTTCCTTGGTCTGTGATGTAAACCATTAGATAATCTAGAACATTCTATCCAACCAAAGGCAGAACTGGATAGCTAGATTCTGCAGCTTTCATTTGACTATTTGCATTAAAATCCTGTGTTATTTTGGATTTGTATATTATGAAAACTTGCTTAAAATTTACTCACCCTCGGGCCATCCAAGATAAGAATCCAAATAATTCGGCAGCAGCATGTCTACAGCGAAACTGTAAGTATCTCTGCTTCAAGAACAGTGATTTTTAATTTTAAAAACCATCACAGTGAAAAAGTCCATACCCTGTTGTCCTGTGACATCAAAATTCACTGACATATTTGTTTCAAATGGATCTGAACTGTTTTTGCTTTTAAACAGTGCTTGATCTGTGCATATTTCTTTCCTGATTCCGACTTTTCACTGGAGAAAGCAGTATTATGGATACAGGACTCGCCCTGGGCCCTGCCTTATTTTGTGATAAATCGGAATAAAAAATTCAAAACTTAAAAAAATTCAGTCTAAATTGAACTAAGATCACCAGAGGGTTAAGGACAGAAGGAACTCCATTCATAATACCAAATAAGGCAAATCTAAGACTACAGTGTGTATTAATTCACTTGCACAACACTGTGTGAAGTGTTAAATAAACAAAAACACAAACACCCCCTGGTTCAGAGTCATTTTATTCATGTATGCAGAACATACGCATAAAATAATTCACTTTAGTAAGCATTAACATATTTTCCTCAAGAAAAATAAAAATGACTACATTCCAGAGTATAAATCACTAAATAACATGGAGTGCGGCTGTGGATGTCCTTATTTTATTCTGTTATCACTTGAGTAAAGTTATCACTCTTTACGCTGCTGTTAATGGGAAATATACGTTTCTTATTTGCCTGTTTCTGTGGCACAATTGCATATAGCAACTACAGAACAAAGATGTTTCATAACTAGAGCATTTATTTTTAGGCACTTCAATCAAAGGCCAAGGTCACTAGCAATAACATTTTAGACTATAACTGGCAAGTCAAATGCACTCTAAAATGAAAGCAACAGCATAAAAATGTCTTTGAGGTCCTACAAAGGATGAAGAACACAAACATGAATAAAAAACATTCCCTTGGTTACAGAAATAAAAAGGTGCATTACAATTCCTTTACTGTAAATATTAACAGAGTATTGACTCTACACAGAAAAGAAGACATTCAATATCCACATAACAAGAATAAAGACATATTATCCTTAATTTAAAGTGACTGGAGAAATATAGCAGAATAAAATAATGCAACAGAAAGTCTTGTCAACATTGTCAATATTTCCCAACAGACAGATGAGCTATACAGGAAACAGCAGATCAGAAAGTACATAGAAAGGAAATACTGCAAAGGGATTTCAAGTCAAGTAATGACTGGCAACCCTACATACAAGTAAAAAATTCCATGGTTCAAACAATAAATGCATTATCTGTTTGTTTTGACCATTATGGCCGATGAAACATGGCCAAATAAACATTAATTTGGCTCATTCAATAACAAACAGTAATGGAATATGCACAGAATGAACAGAACACCCACCTTAAGTCAAATTAAAATACAAAGATGATATACATTCACAGCATGTAGATTACATTAAATAAAAAAGCAAACAGAATTTAGGTAAAACATTTTAGGATTTGGAATGAGATCTATCATCTAATTGTCCATTCCATCGAGGAACTCTCCTTCAATGATGTGCTCTAGGCGTTTCATGACCTGATCACTGCTGGACGGCGGGTAGTCAGCGACATAATGTGGGAGGTGCACAGAGGAGCCATTAAAAGAGCAGCAGAGGGTGCTGAAGAACGGCACGAGATCCACAACAGAACAGAGGGAACGCAGTGTGAGCAGAGGAAACTCCACTCGATCCGTGTTTGACTCTCCCGCTGTTCCATTCAGCTGCTAAACACACATTCAGGATATTTATAGACTGAGAATTAGGTCTATTTGTGACAAACCACCAACTTTTCTGGTTAAGAGGTGCTCTTTCACAGATACATTAGAGCATGTGTTCCTGTGCATGGAGATCTTACCCCATAGCGTCGGTTTATTCCATCCAGTATCCTAACAATATGAGGTTTACACTCTTGTTCCCCTTCTAGCAGAGTGTTTCCTGGTCCATCATAATGGTCAACATCTACTTCAGGAATGAAAGCCCAGCGATACCTACATAAAAATAAATAAATGGTCAGTCTTTAACAGATCATGAACAGTGAATTTTACGGTGTCTAAGATCTGCAGATCAGAGGTAATTTATGTTGTGTCAGGTATGAAAGGTCACCTAGATGTAAGAGGGAATCTATTGTTCTTTTACTGACAGCTGCCAATGTTGGGGCAATCATGGCAGTCCACTTAGGTTAAAAAGGTCAAAAGACCCAATAAGGAGTTACCCATGAGCTGTTATATTAATAGAAGATGCCAGTACTTTAAATAAAAGTTCTTTGTGAGTTTAGGTGCATAAGGAAAAGAAATAAAGAAATCTTGTTCATTAAAAAATGAAATTTCTCACATGATTTTTCCTTCTGTGGAACACAAATGAACATATTTTGCAGAATGTCTAAGCCATATTGTTTTCTATGCAATGAAAGTGGATTATAATCACTGATCTATAATATCACTGCTTGCTGGCAGTTTAGAATTCTGTGAGCAATCCAGTCATGCATAGATCAGTGGTTGTCATTTTTTTTATTGCCGAGCTCCACAAAAGAACTAAAGTAGAATAAAATTATGATAAAAATAGTCCACATGAACTGTGCTATATTTCAAGTCTAAGTCAAAGAAGTGTCTTATGCTCACAAAAGCTGCACATATTTGATCAAAAATACTATAAAAACATTAATAGGTTGAAATATTATTTCAATTTAAAACATTTTAAAATGTAATTTATTCCTGTGATGCTAAGTTGAATTTTCAGCAGCTCCAGTCTTCAGTGTCACATGATCCCTCAGAAATCATTCTAATATGCTGATTTGGAGCTCAAGAAACATTTCCTATGATCATTATCAATATTAAAAACAGATGTGCTGCTTGATATTTTTATGAAAGCCATGATACTTTTTTCATTTCAGGATTATTTGATGAATAGAAAGTTCAAAAGAACAGCATTTATTTCAAACTGAATTTTTTCAAACAAAGTTTTAAATGTCTTCACTGTCACTTGCGATCAATTTAATTCATCCTTGCTTAGTGAAAGTATTAATTTCTATAAAAATCTTACTGACCCCCAAAACTTTTGAACAGTAGTTTGTTTTCTCATGTGCCCATTAGAGAATGTCCAACCACTGCTTCTGTTTTTTTTTTAAAGTTTTGACTAAAATTTGTCAATTCATCATTTTTTTTCTTATCATTTATCACTGATATGGCAAGAGTAAATGGTGACACACATGCACACAATTCACACAAACAGTTCATTGGAGTCTCACATTTGAAACAGAGGCATGTGCTCAGGTGGGAAGGACACAGCGGTGTCCAGGAACTTGCAGGCTGACAGGTACATGTCCAGCTCTGCCTGAGGGAAGAGCAGACCATTCTTGTCATGGCCACCCCGCAATTTACTCCTGAAACAGAAAGATTTTTTGTTTTAAATAAAGGGACATAATATATACTAACAGCATTTTTCATAAAGGAAGACTCACTTTGAAACTTCTTTATCATCCAGCAATGTCTTCTCAAGGCGGTTAAAAATGCGCATCTGAAATATTCAACATAAATATTCAAACTGCACACAACTAAAGTAGAAAGAATATTCAAAACAACTGATGAAGCATTTGAACACAATCAAAGAACAAATACTCTGAAGAGAAGAGAGGACCACAGGCGTATTTCTTACCAGTTCAGTGACCATGATTGGCCAGAGAGAGGTGAGATGTTGCGGTGAGATCCTTAACAGGAGAACACGAAACATGAGGAACATCTGAGCTGACACTGATGGGGTCTGTCCCACACGCAGGTTCTCTGTTAGACGCTCTAGAATATATTCGGCAAAGTAAGTGTTGGCTGGGCACTTTCCTATTCTACATTACTAAACAATATTTCAAGTAACCTATATTTGTTTTCCACACAGACTGAGTGATACCTTGTATGAGAGGCAAATAGAAGTGGTACTGGTCATTCTCTCCGCTAAACATGGCAAAAGCCTGTCTTTTTAGTAACATAGGCTTCTGCTCAGCGCTATTGAAGAGCTTCAAAGAGTTGCTCTGCATGCCTGCATATGGTACAACATGAACACACACAATACAAGTCAATACACTGATCATACAACAAATAACCAAAGCAAAAGTATGTACAGATACTCACTCATCAAGTCTTTGAACATTGTCTTCTCATGAGTCAGAAGATGGTCTATGATGGATCTCCAACTAAAGGACAATATCTGAGTTTAGTGTCTTTGACTATTTTAGTGAAATTATTGATTTATATACTGTACACTGTACTGGTCAAAATGGTGAAATAAGTTTTTAATGTTGTTTAATAGCTACATTTAAAGCAGCTATTAAACAAAAATACAGTTAATATTGGCAAATATTATTAACCTTTAATATAAGTGTTTTTTTATTTTAATATAGTTTAAAATAAAAGCTGAATTTTCAGCAGTCATTTCTCCAGTGTCACGTGATCCTTCAGAAATCATTCTAATATGCTGATTTGGTGCTCAAGAAACATCTCTTATTATTATCAATGTTGAAAACAGTTTTTGCTACTTAATATTTTTGTGGAAACCGTGATAAACCATCACAGGTTTGGGTACGTTTAGATTAAAAAAAAAATAAACATATTGACATGTTTCTTCCGCAAGGACGCATTAAAGTGAATAAAAGGACAGTAAAGATATTTATAATTTTACTAAAGATTTCCGTTTCAAATAAATGCGGTTCTTTTAACATTTCTATTAATCAAATAATCCTGAAAAAAATGTATAATGGTTTCCACAAAAATATTTAACAGCAAAAACTATTTTAACATAGATAATAATTAGAACCATCATTAATAATTGAGTACCCATAATAATTGAGCACCAAATCAGCATATTAAAATGATTCTGTGAAAGGAGTAATGGCTGCTGAAAATTCAGCTTTGCCATTACAGGAATAAATTACATTTTAAAATATATTAAAATAGAAAACAATTGTAATACTATTTCACAATATTGCTGTTTTACTGTGTATTTGATCAAATAAATGCAGCCTTGGTGAACATTTGACTGGTAATGTAAATAGGCCAGGCAAATTATCGGACCAATATTTTAGCATTTTGACATTATCGGCATGCCTCAAAAATTTGGAGTGTTGTGTAAGTGTCCATCTTACTGGCAGGAACACGAGGACTCCATTGTGAAAAACATTGGGTCCATGAATAGTTCCAGCACCTCTTTCTTCCACGCTCGCTTAGTGTAGGCATATCCACTCAGACTGCTCAACAACTGAGCACCCGCACAGAAACTAGGCATGTTATAGGCACTGAGAGATAGAAAGATAGAAATTGAGAAACAGTTATTGAAACATCAAAAATGAGTAGCAGTTGAAAATGAAAACTGCCATATACTGTATATGTATACATACGACCATACCATATAACAATAAATAGACCAAGTATTTGAATTAAATACTAATCAGTATTTATCATGACCACAAGCATATTTTCAACTGAAGTGCATCTTTGGCATACACACCTATGATTTTTTAGATAGGGAAAAACATAATACATGAGTCGGGAAATGAGAGGCACGGCTTTCTCCTTCTCATCACTGCGATAGACCATGTCCAAAAGAGGAGCCAGGACCTACAAACAATGAGCACAAGTGGAAACACAGTTCATCTGTTGCATCTTGTTACCTGTCTATTTTTTTTAAGTCAGCATAAATTAAATTCAGTACAACAAATACTGCCATGTGTACATTGCGCTTAGATTTTTTAAAATTACAATTCGATTTTTTTTCCATTATTGCTACAAGTTCTTAAGCATATGCGACCATTGAGTTTGAATCTTGAGTGTGTGTGTGTGTGTTTCTTACCTCAGCCAGCAGAACAAGAGCTTGTACGCTGAATACAGATGGTGCTGAAGATGACACCATAGCGCTGCCCTGACCTGCACACTCTGAGAGAAAGACAGAACAGTATCCATTTTAAAATTGCCTCCGCTTCCAGTAGGCATTATTATTATCAGATTATGACTGCAATACAACAATGGGCATTCTACTAAAAGCATATGTCTTTCAGCGTAGGTTTACCCTCTAACTCATTGCCATCATGGTCATCTTCATCTCCCTGAAGACAGACTTGAGGCTGTGCTTTCACTTCCAGGTTACGACTCAGCCAGCTAGTCTGCTCAAGAGACGAGCCGGCCACAGCTCCCACCGCTTCTAGTATGCGCTGGCTCACTTCCTGTTGAAGGTACGATTACTATGTACTTTAACAGGTTGGTCAAGAAATATGTTGGGTAATGTTTTTCTCATGCTTAGCAATCCAGACGATGAGCAGTAAGATATATGTCTGTTTAAACTTTTAGTTTTCACTTTCTATATCAACAAAATACTGGTTTTGCTGTCACTCGCTGTACCGGTCTTACCTGCAGTTCTTTAGTATCCCTCTTGTTGTCGATATTGGGAAGTCTATTTACACAGTCATCAAGGATGCTGCAACAGCAAAATAAACAGTGAGATTAGAGTATCAAAAGACATTTTACCTTTCAATAACAACTGTTTCATGTAATTAATAAGAGATCTCTATAAGAGTCACTGCCTTCTTGAAATGTTGGATCAAACAACTAGGCGGTTTCATACTGATCTATTTGCACTGGCACCAAACGGTGCAGGACAAGTTATGCACCAGAGGTTAATATTTAGAGTAAGAGTTTGATCACATCTCTAACCCCAAGTATGAGAAATTGTAATAGTGGCCACATTATTTTATTTACCCGAGGAGCAAGAAGTGTCCAGGAGGGGTGAGGTTAAGCTGGACAGATTCTCTGAGCAGAGAGAGGAGAGGATTGATGCTCTCCTGAAGAGCTTGAGCGGTGAGACTGTAAAAAAGACCATTCAAGACATTTACATTATCATTCCACTAAAAACATTAACCTTTCATTGAACAGAAACTAGCATCAACTTTAGCCACTGGCATGAATTGGATTGCAACAGTTCACTGGACTTTGGTTGTTTTAAAGTAAATTACATTGTATGATAGCAAGTAAATAAGAGAATGATGTCAATTGAAACAGTTACCTTTGAATGTAAACATAGCTGAACTGTAGCACTGGAATGTCCACTAATGTAGTCTTCTGATAATGAGAAAGAGAGTGAACATTAATACATGATGTAAATGTCTGTGTATGTACCATTTTTTTCAAATTGTAAAAATGCCAAAGGTTTTTTCTTAGGGTTAAAATATAGTCTTTTTTAATTAGCTTTATATAAAAACAACAGATGGTTTATATGGAATGTCACCATTTAGATAGCTACGTAAATGTGTGTATGCAGTACCTGGTCTCCTCTGATCTGATGGGGTTTCTTCACCACCTCTCTAATGAGCTGCAGTATGGTGTCTGTACGGAGTGTGTTTAGTGCCTTCACTAGGTCCACCAAGGTCATTTGAGAATCACTAGCATCTGGTAAAATCTATGTATGCATACACAACAAACATACACAACATTTTAAAACGTAATTCCAGACGCTATTGGATGATGCCATTTTTGCATTATGATTTCTATTGTTCACCTTGTTTCCGGAACGTCTTTTGCGACTCTTCCTGCTACTCCATACAGCGGCCACAGAGGTCATGACCTGCACCCCAAACTGCTGAGTTAGTGGCATTAAGAACTCCAGAACCTTTTGCCTCAAGATCTACAGAGAACAAAAACACATGACCACTAAGCGGACAACAAGACAGCATCATCTTTAAGTAAACTAAATTGTTTTTGTTTACTTCAAGCATCAGATATACCTTTGTGCCTTTAAAATACACAGAGGTGGGTGAGGCTCTGCTGCCATGGGTGGAGTCACAGCCCTTGACCACTCCCCAGAGTAAGGCCATGCTGCTAATCATGTGTGGAAACTCCTCCAGAATGGCATTGCTAGCATTTCGTAGGTCTGGAACATCACAGGCTGCAGCTGTCTACAAAACAAACAAAACCCCCAAAACAATTATATTATAACATAAGTCATATTAGTGTTCTGAAGATTTTGAAGACCAACATGTTCAGTGGCAATCCTGGCGTTTTGATGCCCATGACAAGATCAGACTTGCTTGCAACTACAGCTGTAGGTCAGTGGATGTACATAAGCAAAAGGTGAGTATTTGGTTGAATTTTAAGATATGATTCGTTCACACTGACAGCGATACAATTTTGCAAATAAACCCACAATGCTATACACTTACTAGAAACCTACAATACAGTGACTTTGTCAGTGTGAACGGACCTTGAGAGCTATGTATGGTGGATGACACAACAGGAATTTGGATCCCTAAGTGAATGTGCATGTCACCTATGCCAGTATCCGCCACTATTTTCTTCAGCAGGTGATTGTATGTCTTACTTTCCTGTGGTCTAGAAGACAGTAGTGTGTGATAGTGGTCAGTCCTTCCAGTAGTGTCAGAGGATAGTCAGGTGCTATGTTCTCCCTCTTTAAGGTACCACTAAAGAAAACCACAAAATATGCATCCATTTCAAGCTATGGTTGCAATAAAACGATGAGTATTTATTGATAACTTATTAAACACTTCATGTGCACCCACTCTCACACAAACGCAAACAACCACACACATAACTTACTTGTGTGAAGCTTTGATTCCATCATGCTCATGCTGTTTAACAAGCTCGTCCAGGTTCCTGCAGATCTGGGCAATTATGGGTGATACAATAATGGCCAGTGATCGTCCTAAATACGGCAACACTTCACATAACAGAGTCACCCAGGCTGGGTGCATGGCACAGCCATACTGAGGGTGCAAAGCTCGGGCTGCTGCGGACACAAACATGCCCTGAGCGGTGATAGGCTGGCTGGTTACATAACGCACTGCTTTGATGGACTGCTGGAACATCACAGCTGTTTGCCACTCTCGAGCCAAAGCTGAAGGTTCTGCACGTTGCTGTGGGTTAGAATTGCTTTGATCGTGATCTTGTGCTTTGGTGTGTGGTGGACACACATGGTGCTCCAATACAATAAGAACCTTCAGAAGCTTCAGTAGGGCAATCTGAAGAGGGTGCTCAGCCCAGATTCCATCCCGGCCAAAATTGATCAGGCTCTCTTCTGAGATCTCACCTACGTCTCCTCCCTGGTCTTCTTCAGGCAATGTATGCTGGTCTGGCCGATCAGCTCTTTGGCAGACATACATGGAAGCGGAAAGCATCAGAAGGACATACTGTTGCACCTTATAGCCCCAAAGAAGGTTGTGCACCGCCTCCAGGCTAGCAGTTCCCTTTGCTTCTCCGATTTGAGCTTGCTGGGCAACCCACACCAACTGGATCATCAACTCTGTCAGCACCTCCACGCTCTTCACCTGGACCTCCCGATTGGCCTGGAGTTGGCGAGTGGGAATGCTAGCATAAGAGGGATAGTGAGAGCGGAGATAACGCATGCAAAGGCAGGTGAGTAGCTCTAGCAGAAGAGTTGGTGGAGAAGAAGGAGAAGATGGTGAATGGAGAGGAGAAAATGCTGGTTGGGATGGGTCAGGAGTGGCTCCACTTGGTGGAGTTGAGGTCTGCAATCGCCCATAGAAGCTGCCACCGTCCTGAGCCTGACGGTGCCTCTGCAGAAGGTTCTGGATGAGGTTGAGATGGGCAATGGAGCTGCAGTCCAGAGAAGTACTGGAGAGAGCCTCCACAAATGGCCCTGCACTTGTCCGGAGGATGGTCTCTAAAATAGTGAAGGCATAGAGAATTCGGCTGCTCTCGTACTGCTGCTTATAGAGCAAAACATGGCGGAACAGTGAATCCACTGCCTCACGTTTCTCCCGTTGTCGCTTGAGCAACCGGAACTTGGCTATGGCCTCCAACTGGCCATCGTCTTCATCACTTGAGAGCGAATCCGAAACCTGCGTGCGTTCTGAATCCACCCTCTGCAGGCCGTTGGTAACACCCTCCTCCTCAACGCTACCATCGTCATGATGCTGCAAGTAAGGGACGGCGCTTGAGCTGGAGTTTTCAGTGGAGTTCTGAGTGCCACTGGTGTCTGCAGATTCGGTGTGTTCACTTTCCTCTTCTTCCTCTACTTCTTCATCCTCTCCCTCAGTCTCTTCGCTCTCACTCCGAGACATTGTTGGGGAGTCTGGAGGTGTTAGTTCTGGATCTCGTTCCAACTCTGCCCACAATGCTTCACGGTCTACTATGGTGATGCGCCTGACAAAGCTTTCTCCTGTTTGGCAACCGGGAGTCATGTTGTCTCCAGCACTTTTTGTGATGGATCTGTCTCTCCAGGTCAGTGCCTTTAAATGACCTAAATCACATATACAGTCAAATCAGACGCCAAGAATATAAATATCATCACTTGACATAATTTCCATCATGCCCATTACCTCCATTTCATTTTACATCCATTTCATGTTATTTCCCATGGTCCATACTTAAGCTTTCATGCATTTAACTTTCCATATGCTTACGTGAATATCTCCAATCATTGCATAATTAAAGCTCAATAATTTACATAACTTTCATCACATATTAACACCACATATGCAGTTCAAACGTCTCTTATGCTCACTAAGGTTACATTTATTTAAACAAAATACAGTAAAACTAATATTGTGAAATATTACTACAATTTTCGATTTTTATATATTTTAAAATGTAAGATATTCCTGTGATGGGATGAGTCTACAGTGTCACATGATCCTTTAGGATTTTTTCTAATATGCTGATTTGCTGTTCAAGAATCATTTCTTATTATTATCAATGTTAAAAACAGGTGTGTTGCTTAACATTTTTTATATACTTTTAGGATATAAATTTTTTTTAATAAATATTCTGCAACATTATAAGTGTTACTTTTGATTAATTTAATGTATCTTTTTTAAAATAAAAGTTTTAACTTCTTTAAAAAATATTGTACATAGCAAGAACAAGAATGAACTCTTGCTATTGCTTTCAGTCTTGAACACTATTTGTAAAAGTTACTATGTTGATTATTTTAGATATAATGGTACAATACAGTTCACTTCGTATTATAATCGCTGTACAACAATTTAAACTGAATTTGTATTACTAATTACTGATAGTTTCATTTCAGTATTTATACAGAAGACCTCAAATTTAACTTCCTAACTCAAGCACAGGTACCACTGCATGTTCTGATCTGGTGTGTGTGTGTATGTGTGTGTTTTGTTTCCATACCAACAGAGAGATTCTGTTTGACGCTTTGTATTGGTGATCTCTGTGTTCTTGGGTCCAACAGTAAGAGCAGCACCGGTTCCAAGATACGGACCACATCACTGAGGGAGAGAGCCCGCACCAACCAGTTCTGTGCTGCGGCACTAACACTACCATCCTGATTGTTTAAACTATCTAGTACCACAAACAAAGACCTGAGAAAACAGAAATATATAGTTAACAGTGAACACTGAATATGTGTGGCACAAAAATATGGGCGAATATTACTGAAGTATTTAAATTAAGAATAAGAAAAAAATATATAATGACCTGTCAAAGGAGCGGTTGAGAGATGTGCTGCGATTGGTCTGGATCTCTCGTGTCAGGTGCCACAAAACTGAGAACCTGTGGAGCGCCTCTAGACACACAACCTAACACGAATACACATACACATTTTAATAAATGTTTATGAGTGTGTGTAGATGTATTAAATGAGGGAAATACAGTACCTTGTCCCCACTGAGTAAACCCAAGCAGATGATGTCCTCGCAGATAGATGCAGATGGAGCCAAGCAGTGAAGCCGATAGAACAGCTCCACACAGGATACGTGATGCTCTCTACGCTCTGTGTCAAGCTGAGCCCATAAAACCTGAGATACACGCTACAAGAGAAATAAAAAGAGAATTAAAGTGAAGAAAAGAAGTCACATTAAGGAAGTCAGATCACTCTCCATCTTCGTGACACCCCCTGGCAGCTATTTTCTATGTAGACGAGTACAAGTACACAAGAACAACCCAAATTAGCACTAAAATTGTACATAGCATCACAATTTATTTATTTTTTAAGCTCAAATCATGCTAGTCCGGGTAGTCCAGCTAACATACATCCACCTATTCAGGATAGAAGGAAAATAAGTGATGCCTCTATCAAAATGGCAATTAGCTCTTTTAACTAAAATGCAGGACTTCCACTCATTAAAAAAAAAATCATAAAAATCCATCCGGTCCATTTACTGACCCTTGTAATGTCTCTTGAATTAGTCATTTCTATATCATATTCAATTCACAACAGATAAAGCTATAAGAAATGCCACCGGTAAATCACATTGTGTATTACCAGGTAAAAGTCTGTAGAATCCTCCAGAGTTTTGAGAACAGCTGGGTAGATGGGAGGCAGGGTGACCATTTGCAGCTGTCCGCTGAGTGGGTTCACATCCGAGTTCTTATAACGTTGATTTTTATCCTGAATGACGAGGGCTAAAGACTGAGAGTGATTGATCAGCTCCAGCAAAGAAGAGATGGCAACATGTTGCACCTACAGACACATAAAAAAAATATTTAATATGAAATGATTCAGTTTTGGCAATGCAACCATTAAATCCATTTGTCATTTTTCTAAGACAAAATACTTTGTCCTATCCCAATTCACTGCGCAGAGGCAACTCTAAGTAACCATTCGTAGGCTGACTCTCCTGAAGATTGTAAACAGTGCATCACTATCAAAACATTGTTCTGACTCAACCAGTAGTGAGGGTTTGGAGGTGGGACTACCTGTTTCTCAGAACATTGGTAGATGGTGGACATATTTATGTGGAAATGTTTATGGGAAGTTTTATTACTGTTTAAGTCTAGAATAATTATTGTTAAACTAAAAGGGCTAGTCCACCCAAAATGTAAAAATCTGTGATCATTTACTCATGTTGTTCCAAACCTGTAGGTGTATTTTTATTCTGCAGAACACAAAAGAACATACTTTGGGGACAAAACAACTTTGGAGTCCATTGACTTCCAATTAAAAAAACACTGAGACATTTTTCAAAATATCTTCTTGTGTGTTCCTTTGAAGAAAGAAAGTCCTACAGTCTTGGAACAACATGAGGTCGAGATGATTACAGAATTTATTTCTGGGTGAACTATACCTTTTAATATCCAGCATTGAGAACTTGTACCTGGTAGTCTTTCGTCAGGCAACACAGAGTCATCAAGGACCTCAGCCAGTCAGGAAGGGTTCCCTCAATCCCTGAGGAGAGAAGCACTCAGTTTTTTTTAGAAAAACATATCTATGTGCTGTGACATGCTACATGAAAAAACATAGTTTAACATGGTGGAATACAATTATTTTATTTACCCGTCTTGTTGAACATAGATGTCTGCAGGTCTTGGTTCTCTTCTTGAGTAAAATAGACGGGAAATGTCGTGCATTCCAGTAGAAGCTGACAGACCACGGTGACCACCTGGCGGCATGACTCCGATATCTCCCCTTTGCTCTTTGACTGGAAATTTCCCATCCACTCCAACACTGCTGGTCTGTGGTTTTTATCTCTAGAAGACCCATGAAGGGCATGGATCCTCAGTTTACTAGGGTTAAAGAACTCAGCAAGTCTGTCTTTGATAAGACCCAAGTCTCGACTGCCTTTCCGTTTCAATGGAGACCGTTTACTGCCTCTTGGAGGAGCATTAGGATCTAGCTGATTTGCTGCTTCCTGTTTCTTCTTCTTCTCTGGATCCCCGACATCTAACAAATGCCTGAAAGATGAACATGAGTGAGACAGAGAGAGAGAAAAAGAAAAGGCAAGTACAGTGAGCACGCATGCTGCTAGTTGCAGGGCCAGAAAAGAATACTAGCAGCATCTTCAACCAGGGAGCCGGGGCCCTCAACAAACTACTTACATTTTGAGTAAAAATATATATTTTTTTAAATCCTTATCATTAATCCTTATCCAGTAAATCACAAAAAAAACTGTAAGAGTCTTTTTAGAGTCAAAAAGATTCCGAACCACTTGCTTCAGAATCTGGGCAATGCACACTGTATACTGCATACTATTTTAAAACGTAGTATGAATGCAAAATGTAATGCCAAATGTTACATTATTGTCACATTACCTCACTATGTAGCATTGTATTTAATCCATCCAGTTATCACAGTAAAACTGTATTTTGCTTTTTTAATCCAATTATGTTAAACTGGATATGTAAAAATCACACTTTTTGTGCATTTGTCAGAATGCAAATGGAATTGCATTCTGCAATACACTAATTCCTTGCAGTATGTTCTGGTTGCATATGTATGCATATTTCTAGCAAGAAATTTCGGTATTCCATGCGAAAATATGTATATTGGGCACACACAGTATACACTGAATTACCTTGTGATCACAGATGCCAGTATGTCCTGCACACATTTGGACATGTTTTCTATAGTTCCTCCTCTTCTCCACACGTCCTCTGCTTCAGGGTTCACACCAGAAGCAGTATCTGATCCATTACGGCCTGGCAGGAGGTGCTGTTCAGATGGAGATGCGCTCAGGCCTAATCCACTGTCTTCAGAGCGCAAAGCAGGATGTGGAACTACACCTGGCTCCGCCTCCTGTCTCTCCTGTCCATTCAGACCGACCTCACTGGAGCTGTCATCATGGTTACCATTCACCTGGTCAGTTTCTTTGACTTTATTGTTGCCTGTCATTACAATCTATATTTGTAGAAAAAGAGCCCTTCAAAACACAAATTTCCAAACCATAATATGAATGGCATTTAAATGTAAACTTGTAATGGTCTGATTATCAAAATGATACACTAAATGCAGTGGTAAAAATATACACTAGCATTCTAAAGTTTGAGGTCATTAAGTTTTTTTTATTCAGTAGGACGCATTAAGTGACAGTTAAGACTCTTCCACTGTTACAAAAAAAAATTAAAATAAATGCAGATCTTTTGAATTTTCTATTCATCAAAAAAAAAAAAAAAAAAAAAAAAGAAGTATCACAGTTTCCACATACGCAGCCCAACTGTTTCACACCAAACACCTCGACATCATAATTAAAAATGTTTCCTGATCAGCAAATCAGCATATTAGAATGATTTCTGAAGAATCATGTGATACTGAAGACGGGAGGGAGTAATGGCTGCTGAAAATTCAGCTTCGCCAATGTTAATTTAAACTGTAGTCAAATTTCACAATATTACTGCTTTTACTTGGTGAACATAAGAGAAACACAAAAAAAAATCATACCAACCACCAAACGTTGAACATAGGTACGTAAAACGACCCATCTACCGTGTTTGCTACGATCTTGCGCTGTTGGATCAGCCTCCATGTCCATATAAGCCACTGGCATCTGGATCTTACTGAGCACTTTAAAACATGCTCTCAAGGCCTGCGTGAGCTCCTGTAGGCGAAGGGATGTCATGTGACAACGCAGCGACTGCAGCATGCTGCCCAGCATCTGTGGCAGGCATTGCGTTTGAATCTCTGCATAAAGCTCCTAATAAGAAAGCCAAGAAGTGGAATGAGACCAAACGACCAAAAATTTGGAAAAAGTTTTCCAAAGATGAATCACCAGATCATACCAAAGGAATAACATCCATCAGGAAGATAATGAGCGTTGAGAGTTCAGTCACTGAGGGAGGGCTACTCCAGGCTTTAGATGGATGCTTCCCGGCTGGATCACTCAGTGAGCTGAGAAACAACCATAACACTAGACATTATCACATCATCTCATTTTTGTTCATGCAATGCTGTTTATTATGGGTTTGTGTTAATTTACCTGAGACAGATTTGGAAATGCCTTGTCATATAGTCCCAGAGATAATTGCTGCTCATTGCACTCACAAGCATATTGACGGTCTTTATGATCTCTGAGGAATTTTTATTCTCCTTGATTTTACTGCACAGATGTGTAGACAGTCAACAATCAGAAACAGCATTCATTCACGTATTATTAATTCATCTCTGATAACAGGACATATCACCGCTCAAAAAGTTTGAGGTAGGTACGATTTTTTAAAGGAGTCTCTTAGGTTTACCAAAGCTGCATTTATTTGATCAAAAATACAATAAAAAATATATTAAGACAATTATATGATTATAATGATTATAATTTCAAATAACATTTTATATGATTCTATGATGAATAGAAAGTTTGAAAGAATAGCATTTATTTAAAACAGAACTTTGTAACAATGTAAACATGCTGCTACGTAATGCATCTTCGGTAAATAAAAGTATTAATTTATTTAAAAAACAAAAACTTTCTGACCCCAAACTTCTGAACAGTAGTGTATATCCACTTACAGCAAATTCTAAATATACATCTTATTAGTATGTAGGGTTCAAAAGGGTTTTCACAAGGGGAAAACAATGTGTTCGAATTTTAAAAGACGTGGCGCGACGCGACGCGACGCTGCACTTCTCATCCGGTGTATTTCTATTTATTTGGTAAATGGCATGTAATACTTAGGATAATGTACAGTCTGGCAGTCATTGATCACTGTGTCAAGTTTACTTAAGATAATGAGTTTTTACTTGTATTTGACACTTTCTGAGAGTCAATTCTGGACCCTGACAATATTTGTGATTTCTGGGAATCAAAACCAAGACACCAGTGTTGTTAATACAATTCTCTACTACTAGTTAAGCTACAGGTAAACTTGTGCGCTGTAAAAATATGAGCATTGATTTGTTCTCTCTGACCTGTTGAGTTGGCTGCCACTGAGGCTGGAGTTGAGACTGTCCTCTCCCAGCATCACTTTACAGTAGCTGTAAAAAGCTCTGACCACCTCCAGCAACACATCAGACAACACCAATGGCCCTGTGTGTGGGAGAATGCAGAAATATAAATAATTATGTAAAACAGGTCCAAAGTAAAGCATTTTAAAGTCTTTACCTATTTCAGATTTGTCCAGCAGACTAAGGATGATGCGAAACGGTCTAAGATACTCTATTAGATTGTCTGGGTTGGCCTCTATGTCTTTCTGCTTCAGAATATTCACCACAGCCTATGAAGAAAATGTCAAAATATGAGTTGTGTTCACCATGCATGTATAAAATGCATACACTAACATAAAGGGAATGTGTTAAGTGAAAATCAACTGCAATTCTAATTGAAAAGCTCTACTTTGGGGTATTAAATAAGCTGTTATGTAATGTAATTTGAGCTTGAGTGAGAGTGTGTTATCTTCTATACCTGCACCAGTAATTCTCTGGAGTGTGTACTGAAGTAGAATGCAGTGTATTCCTCCACAGTGTTAAAGCGACTGGAGTCTGCAGCCACCATTCCTCCTTTGATGTCTAAGCCTGACAATACACACATATGGAAATACTAAGACGTTACACACCCATGATGAAAATTTAGCAAACTACTTAAAATGATAGTTCATCCAAAAACAAACCCTTAACCATGTTCTTCAAAACCTGTATGTACTGTACTTTTCTTCCATAGAAAAATGAGATCATTAGCAGAATTTTCTTTTCCATGCTATGAAAAGGAAAAAACTTTCGCCATAAAAGATCTCTTCATTTAATAAAACTTCCCTTCATCATCCATAGAATCACTTATTCAGTGTTTTAAATTTTGGGCCAAACTATACTTTTAATAGATAAGTGGTATTTATCTTATTAAACATTACTTAATTATTTCTGTGGTATTCTGTTAATTTCTGGAAATTTGTCAGCGGTACCGAGCATCCATGCGTAGAGGCGTCGATTCAGAGACATGTCTCTCCTGAGCAGAGTGAGTGAGGCAGCAGACACCACACTGATCACCTCATCTTGCTTTAGTGGAAAGGCACATTCCTCAGGATCCTACAGATAGGATTATTTTGATTAAATGTTTTACAGGCCGTCTGGGACAAGTTCATGTGTGATGACTACACAAATATAGATGGAAGTGAAGAAAGAAAGAAAAAGAAGAGGGATAACCTGGCAGGATGTGAAAGGGAAGAAGTAGAGAAGGATTTCCAGCATGTTTCTCTGAACCAGAACGTTAGAGTCTTGTAAGGCAAGACAAACAGCTTTCACCTGGAGCAGAGAGATGGGGAGGTGTACATTTATTCAGTTATATGCAACTCCTTTAAAACAACAGACCTTCGTCAGAGTAGACACCATGTGTAATTTGAACCCAACGACTAGCTATGAGGAAATAAAAGTACAGTCTGTAAAGTACACACTCACCACTAGTCTGTGGTCTGTCCCAAGCATATACTTCTGTTCTCGAGCGGCGATTGAGAGGTCAAAGTGTGCCACAATGAAGAGGGAGGCTGGGAGCCGTACCAGAGGACATATAAGCACTGAACCCCACAGCGCCCCATAAAACACAGACTGACCCACCAACACTGACAACTTCACAAGCAACGCATCCGTCCTGAGACAGGAAGAAAGACAGTTATAAACAATAACACGTGCTGTAATGATAACGCAGCATTTTCTTAAAGGAATAGTTCACCCCAAAATTTTAATTCAGTCATCATTTACTCACCCTCATGTCATATATTTTTCCATATAATGGAAGTCAATTGGAACTGAAACTGTCTGGTTACCAACATTCTTCAAAATATATTTTGGGCTCGGGAGGAAAGAAAGTCATACATGTTTGGAACGACATGTGGGTGAGTAAATGATGACCGAATTTTCAGTTTTTGGATGGACGATCCCTTTCAGTAACATTGTTTAAATAATGTAGGGTTTTTAACATTTTCATGTAACATTTTCAACACTTTCAAACAATAACTTCTAACAGTAGTCACTGCTTAGTCCATGTTTTTTAAGCTTGCCTTTTAAAACATTCCTGACCTTCCAAGTTGGTAACTGTTGCAATCCACCATATTCTCTGACAAACTTTAGATCTTGACTAATGTAAGTCTATTAAAGTGGTTAAATAATTCATTTTAAAGAACTTATTAAAAAAAATATATCGTAAAATGTTGCTGGGCCACTTACAAGAGTGACACAAGAACTTAAATTTTAAGATCAATAAGGATGCATACATTTACTCCAAGTTAATCAATGTAATCTCACTTAACATTAAATTGGTTATGGATTAATTGAGGCACAGCTGTAGTGAAAGTGACAAAGGAGTTCAGGGTACAGTATGCTGTAGAAATATTAGGAAAGTTTAGGATGAAATCTCTGGAGTGTCAACATGAGAATCATTTGTGATCCTGGACCACAAAACCAGTCACAAGGGTCGATTTTCATAAGAATATACGCTTTCATGAGTATGGTTTGTTAGGATAGGACAATATTTGGCTGAGATACAACTATTTGAAAATCTGGAATCTGAGGTTACAAAAAAATTCAAAATATTGAGAAAATAAGCCTTAAAGTTTTCTTTAAAACAGGAAGTTAGGACTTAGAAAGGCATATAGTAATTAAGGAAATTTAAGTGTTTGATTATATTACTAGTGAGGAACGATTTACAAATATCGGTCATGGAAGCATTGCTCTTTCTTAATGTCCTAATGATTTTTTGACTAAAATTGACAAAATCAACATAATTTGAACCATACAATGTATTTGTGGACTATTGACCTACAAAGATTACCCAGCGACGTAAGTTGGTTTGTGGTCATACGGTCACATGTTATGTGAAGTGTGATGGTGTGTATGTCACTGCAGACACTCTCAATCTAGACGCTCCGCGCCCATCCATCCAGATGTCCCTGGTCGTTAGGCCCAGATTAAAGGCATGACAGGCATTCGCGGGTAAAAGCGCCACTCTGGGAGAGGCAGGAAGGACCGTCGTACAAGCGTCAGCACAGAACGCTTCAAGCGATCATCGCTGCAGACCCAACAATGGAAACAAAGCCCTGAGTGTACAACATGACAGATACATGATTTCCACCAATATATCAGTACCACCATATAGCCTTTGGAAGGAGTGCTAAAAAACCATTTGTACAGCAAAAATGTCGGTTATAGTCCATAGGCCAACATACGTTTGCCTAATTTGTAAGAATTCTATTATAGAATTAAAAAAATGCATTGATTTATAACGATACTATTAATCACATAAAAATGGAAATACCTGAGCTATTAATACATTTCATATCATATAAAATATTATTTATGCTGTATTATAACTTTAGTATACATTTTCTGCAATGCTGGAAATGTGATTAATTGTAATGAACTGGAAATAGACCTTCACTTTTCTCCACCCCCCCCCCCCCCCCCCCCCCCCCCCGTATGCAAAATTAAACCAGTATTAGTCATGACCACACACCTGTATATGAAGAGACCTTGAGCTAGCCATTTTGCTGCCGATGATTGAAAATGACCTAATAGTCTCAAGTGCTGTGGATGAAGGCAACGCGGGACGGGGCGGATGCAAACACTGAGCCAGAAGCTTCCCGGAATGATCAGACGGCCGCAGGAGGGGTAAAAGCGGTACTGTAGATTACTCGGAGAGCCTGAAAACACAAAGAGTGAAGAGTAAGACGGAACAAGTAAATAACTGCACAAATTATACTGACTGGTCAAAGCTTGTAAAATTATTTTCTTAGTAGATTTATATATAAATCTTGTAAACTCGAGTCTCGACCACTCCAACACACAATATATATTTTGGTTTTTAGATTTCTCAAATACTTTGTAACACCCCAGGACGACGAACAAGACCCTGGTTTCATGGTAAACCGATACATTTACAACCTTGTGGAATACGAGCCGGCTCTCATTCTGCTTTCTCCAGCAACAAAGGGGGTACAAATGCCCACAGGGAAAATGGACTGTGTTCTAGTTAATTCATAGGAAAAACGTTATTTGAATGAACACACATTTTCTTCAGGCTATTGTGTGTATTATTGCTGTTTTGTATTTAATCTGTTGTATTATAGAGTATTTTTATTCATGCTTACGATAAACTACTCATTCATATAACCTTACATATACGTTGTTTAGTATCTATGAATTCGCCTTATGATGATCTAAACAAGAATGTATATTAAATGTTGGTACATAGGCAATATATATTCGTATCCTGAGAATCTTTAGTAATTTCGACTCAAAGTTCTACGATACGAACAGTACATGTTTCACACAAGACCGCCATAAACTCCACGGATCTCAAAACGCCCACTTGGGGATTTCCGGCTTTTCTAATTGGATTAAGACCATCTTGAGAGGCGGGGGGGGGATCTCTCTGACCTAAAGCGACACCCCATGTGACAAGACCATGTCGGTGGTTTGGTCAGAAGCAAAGATGAAGATGTGAAAAAAAAACGCTTCAGGATACCAAAGCATCTGTGACAGGCCTTTTCTTCGGCCTAGTCCTTCCATTCATCAAGTGACACGGACTCAAACTGGTTCTTCTCATCGACCGAATTCAGCAAAGATCTACGGGAAGCTTTAAGATTTGAATCAGGAATCTCTTCAGACAGACGAGACTTGCAAGTATCAAATTTAGTCTTATTAATTGATACATTACGTATCATTTGCACCTTTTTACAAAGGTGTTTGAACTAAGAATCTGACGTATCCCTGAAGGCTTTTGATCTGTTGAATAGACATGCAAAGTGTTCCATAAAATCCATTCTTTATGCCTCTTTCTATGCTGAGTTAAACTTTAACCCTTTCCTATACCAACTGTATGTGTGTGTGTGTGTGTGTGTGTATGTTAGACCGGCTTAATGTGTTTATGTAGTATGTTAGACTAGTTTAAGTGTTTGTAGTTAATAAAACCTTACTTGTATCACACTTGACGTGTTCATTGTTAACTCATAACCGGAAACTCCTGTCAATATCATGCAGATTTACGTTACAAACTATAGAATTGTACAGTAAGAAAGTTATTCCCTTAACCAGGAAATTAACATTCTTAGAATTGACAAAAAAAAGGGCAAACGGGGGTTGACCTGAGTGGTCAGATAAATATCTACAGTGGATCTAAAATATGAATAGTTAATTATAACTAGTTATGGTTAATTATTCATATTTCCCCATGAGCTGATCCGCTACAATCTATAGTAAAAAATGTTTTACCAACTCCAACGTGAACAGTAGTGTATATATAAAGTGTTTGTAAATGATTGTACATACATACACATTCTATATCACTAAAACAAGGTTATTTGTAGATTGATTATACCAGTATTAAAAACTAATGAAAGCTAGTATTTAAACAGTCTTATGTAATCATCCAAGTCACTAGCTTTCCAACACATATCGCACTCAGCAACCACATTTGCTGAACTGGTTTCAAACAAACTACCAACAAGAGCTCAGAAGAGGGACTGGGCTTAGTTTGTTATTGCACAGCACTTGAAACATGTTTTACAAGCATGCCATAAATAATATCACCCGATATACAAAATGAACATACTTTGAGTGTGTTAAAAAGGAGACTGTTGATCATAGCATCATGTTAGATGTCAAAGATCTGATACAAATACACAAAACCTAATAGTTATCATTCATATTCACGTTGTTTTGTAACTCGCATAATATCCGGAAAGTCCCATTGAGCAAACAAGAAAATCACATGCCATGCAAAGAGATATAGAGAGAAAGAGAGAAATTTAAATAAGACACCAGTTTTTTCCCCCCACATCTGCACATAAACATGGAAATGTGTTTTGAAAAAAAATGTGGAAGGTTGGGATGAAAAGTATTTGTCTAATCTTAAGGACAGTGTACACAAGTCCTTGCCAACCTATTCAAATCAGCTGCACTTTGAACGTGTGTGATGAGTTTGAGGTCAAGCAGTAATGTTATACCCAACGCCTTCATTCAACAGTACAAAAGATCATAAAGGAAAGTCTCTCACTTCTCTAAAAAAATTAACTTCAACTCTACTAAGCAAACTTCCTCCTTTACTTGCAGAGTAAAGCTAAAGTGTGTCTTTTTTTCATTCTAAAATACTTCTCTAACAGTTTAATGTGCAACTATAGGTAAGACATTTACAAACTGATTTCTCTGAAATATGTAAAAACTGTCTCTGTGGAGCTTTTTGAGTTTTTAAAAACAGAAATCAGTAAAGAGCTGAAAGAGTTTTAAAGAGTTGCTCATATTGATTCTGTTTTTTAACTGAAGCAAATGATAACCCAAGTGTATTGCTTTGTTTTCTCCAGACTTTACCTTGTTGAGTTTTCCTAGTGAGGAGATGAGATCGGCCCATTCACTAGATGATTCAAAGTTCCGCAGCGCCTTCTCAATGACAGCTGCGTAACTACGATAACGGTAGTCATTCAGAAGCTCGGCTTCCTCAGGATCCATCATGCTTCAGTCACGTCCCAGCATGCTTAGCATCTGCCTATGAGACAAAATAGACTGATCAGGAGAAATTCTGCATCACAACTCTTGACTGCACAAAGAAACAAATGCATAATAAAGTAAAGTGAAATCATGCTAAAGACAATCGATTTCTAATAAAGAAATGTACAAAAGATGAATAGCTATAGTGGTGCATGCTTACACAAGTATGGGTTTGAACAAACTCCTAACCTTGTGTGTTAAACTGTGTGCTGCACACATGAATTATACTTCAAATCATGTGTGGCTTATTAAGGAGCGGTGTGCTATCACTTTTATAAGCAATCAGGCTTATGATTTTTACCTCACAGCCAACACATGGGTGAAAAGAAATAACTACAGTATATGAAAAGAGAAAACCAAGACATATTTAGTTCCCAGAAATCACAGAGACTTATGTTAAAGGGCTGGGAGTAAGGGGAGTAAGCAACCCTAGCAACTTCTTTAAACAATTTTCCAGATTTTGTGCTGAAGTTGAATCAAACCTAAACGCAAGAAGAGAGCAGCTTTTCATTGTGACATGGTGTACTATATAAATGATGCTGAACAAAATCATGCCACAATAAACTGACAATTCTGTGTAAACCAAGTGCATCTATAACATGAGACTATGGCAACAGAGTATAAACACAGTGCCTGAAACAATGTACACTGCTGTTCAAAAGTTTGCCCTCTGATGCTCACCAAGACTGCATTTATTTGATTAAAAATACAGTAAGAACATTACAATTTAAAACTACAGTTTAAGCAATTTATGTTTCTAAAAGGTTAATTGTTCCGGGGGGGGCAATGTAAAGCTGAATTTTCAGCAGCCATTCCTCCAAACTTCAGTATCACGTGATCATTCAGAAATCAATTCTAATATGCTGATATGCTGCTCAATAAACATTTCTTGTTATTACCACAGTTAAAAACGGTTGTGCAGATTAATATTTTTGTGGAAACTTTTTTTTAAAATTAAGATAAAGTGCAAAAGAACCCCAAACGGTAGGGTAAATGTCATTAATAATCTTCCATTTCCACTCAATTTCTCAGAAAGAAAAAAACAAACAAACAACAACAATGACAAAACGACTGAATGGTAGTGTACACATATCAGGCATGTCTTCTCTGAAGGGAGGCACTGCCTTCTGAAAAAATTGGATGATTAAAAAAAAAATTTGACAGTACAAAAATAAATCAAAGCAAGTAGCATATAATCCACTAATTTTTCTAAAGTAATTCTGTCCACCAGAGACATCAGCGGATTACAGAGGGACACAGTGTCCCTTTGGCCTCCCTTGACCTCATTGTTCTCACAGAGCCTCTAATACATGCTATGAATGCAGGAAAATATGGGCGATAAATCTCATGAGAGGAGTCAGTACATCCATAGCACCATGATTAGCTGATTACACTGTCAATGTAATCATATTCACAAATCTGCAAATCAGCCTGAATGAGTCAGACTGGTGGAAATGGATGGATTAATTGCAGAGCAATGACTCTGAACATAACCAGTATCAGTCAAATGGCATGATGCAAAAATAATTGCAAAAAAATGCATCTGCATTATTCTGTGTTGGCCAGCTCAGAAACAGACATTACAAATAAATACACACCAAACACAACAGACAGTGTAAGATAGATTATGGTCTCCGATTAGATATGGTGACATCTGTTAGCTCTCTGGTGATAAAAGCCCTGAGAACACACACATACACGCATACAAACACACACTGTGACACGTACATCTGTTCAATCTGATGCTATGAGCATCAAATGGGCATCTAGAGATTTACAGAGGATTTAACAGACAGGAGCAAACCCCAAAACACGTGCCTGTTGAACAATCTGATTGTGTATACACCAGTACTCTTAATACTACCTGTTCAGCTTTCTGTTATGATGGATTTAGACTCATTACAGTCCAGTTAGTAAGCTGCTGAATACCAAGTAGGCCTACTAATTTCAGTTCCTGCACTTCATTCACACATCAAAGAGATTCTGTGTCTGGCAGGGGGAGGCACAAAGCTAATATAGCAAACACAACAATTAGGCAGTACATGAACTCCCCAGTCAGCCTCATATTCTTAATATCAGCAGCAGCTTACAATCATTATTAAAACCGCGCTGCATTAAAATTCTACAGCAAAAACAGTTTGACAAATATGATGGTTGATAGTTATAATTAGTTATTATAACTATAATTAGTTATTATTATTAGATATAGTCTTAAAAATTCCACACACAAAAAAAACAGGTACAAATGTTTCTGGGGTGGTACTTTTTCAGAAGGTAAACCTTTTTTTTTTTTTTTTAAACCTAAGAGCTACTGGTACCGTAATGTTAGTAACCAAATATTAGTACCTGAAAGGAATAAAAGTAAAAAAAAAAAAAGGTACTACTGCCCCAGTGGCATCGTTTTTTTCTGCGAGTGTACAGTGTTATTATTATCCAGTTTCTACATCTTATATACACACAGTTATAAACACATTGATACTTTTTTTCAGGATTCTTTGATGAATAGAAAGTTCAAAATAACAGTGTTTATTTCTGTTATAATAACATTATCAATGTCTTTACTGTCATTTTTGATCAATTTAATGTGTTCATGCTGAACAAAGGTATAAGCAAAATTATTAATAGAAGTACTTTAAGAAAAAATTACTAACTGACCCCAAACTTTGGAACGTTAGTGTAAATGTCATGTATAACTGTCATGAATAATTGTCCATTTCCACTCTGCAAAGCATATACACAACCAGCTCTCGCTATAGGCCATGTATTATGGTACAAAGTTGTGCATAATGATATTGGTCTATTGATCTGGTCATTAATAGTGCTCCTCTTAGCAGCATACCAGTGAAAACAGTGCACCGGGAGCCAGAGAAATGTACAGCAAATGGCTATAGATGTGCATGTGATAAATAAGTAGGCCTTAATTTAAGCGGTTATGGAGGAGGGGTCTCTATATTTCTTTCACAATGTTTGAGTACAGTTTCATTCAAGCAACTGTGAAGCAACACAACATACAGAGACCTGTTATGTAACTTAAATCTGTCCTTGTTGCATCCATTGACTTCATGACTACCGCACAGAACATCATATCCATCATATGCATATTCCTCCTTAAGAGTATTAAACCCTTATGCCTTAATCACTGTCCATTCACAATGCACATTTGGAGCGTGTGGAACGGAAAACGTGTGGCATTATGCTGGTTTGTTAAATGCATTTAAATAAAAAATAATAAATTAAACTAAAGAAATACACATTTTAACAAAACTTTTTCACCTACTGCTGGGGGAACAATATGCAGCATCCATCATCACATATAATAATCTTCTGTTTGAACTACAGCCATGATTTCAGATATACTATTAGTACAGTATTTATAATAAACTACCCATTAAAATTGTATGACATCCATAACAACATATCATATGTTATTGTGAGAACTGAATGACTCACTCACTGCAGCAGAACAGGATGGTCGACAGATCACAGGGTCTCGTGCCAAATAACCTCACGATTTTAGATAAATCGACAGTTTAAAAACAGTAAAAGGCGAGCGAGAGAGAGGACAGATGCGTCATATGAATATTCAAAGCTGTAGCCAGCAGGAATTGAATCGCTCAGCTGATTTCCACCAAACAGTTCATTTGTGGACATTTCCTGATGGGCGGAGGGGGGCGAACCATTCAACGATGACAAGGGGGTGTGGCGGTGATACACATTATTATACGCTTTTATTGCATTCCTAAATTATGTTGAGTTCGTTTAAATAAAGATAGGTTATTTGCACTATTATTGAACTTGGTACCCGTTTTAGTGCTGGGCGAAAACACTGTATTTATTAGACGGCTACATTCTTTTCCAGCTTCACCCCATTCGTTGGTATCTTCCAGGATGTCATCTGTTTACATTCCTTGCACCAACCTAACACATTTTGAGGCGACTGACTGACCATCAGTGCATTAGTGAAAACAACGTTTGACTATGACATATTATGAAGCATAGTTTACCAAGGCCTCGTTACACCATACATGACTTTTAATGTGAGATGTAGTTGCATGACAATCAACTGAAAACATGGATGGATGAACAGTCAGACAAATACATATGTAACATTATGTAAATGTCACATAGGACCTGTGTAATACACTACCTTTCTTTTTTTATTTATTGAAAAAGAAGAAATTAATACTTTTATGTAGCAATGATGCTTTAAATTGACAATGAAGACATTTATAATCTTACAAAAGATTTCTATTTCAAATAAATGCTGTTGTTTTGAACTTTATATTCATCAAAAGAATCCTGAAAAATGTATCGTGGCTTTCAAAAACTATTATTGCTTGACAAGCGTTTCAGAATTGATGTTAAGAAATGTTTCTTGAGCTCCATATCAGCATATTAGAATCATTTCTGAAGGATCATCATAGGAATAAAAACGACATTTTACAATATATTCAGTTAGAAAGCAGTTATATAAAATGTAATAATATTTCACTATATTACTGCTGTACTGTATTTTTAATCAATAATGCCACCCGTAGTGCAGCATAAAATACTTCTTTCTGCCACTTTAGTGAGCATAAAATACTTCTTTATAACATTAAATAATATAGTAGGCTATATGTGAAAGAGCATTAATGCGTATAACACAAGTTGACCCAGTGAGAACCTGCAGAAACCATAAGATATGTTCAGTTAGCTGCAGATTCATAGTAAACACTGGTATAATTAAATGGCGTAATTAAGTTATAAATTAAGCTCTCAGTAACAAAACACTTAGGCTATTGAAAAATGGCAATCCAGATACTGAATAGTAGGCCAATAGCTCAATAGGTTGCCCTTTAATTATTTCTATGTGGTTATGCAAAGCAGCTTTTTTTATCCTGCGTGCTCTTATTCTGGGGTTGAAACTGGTTAGATATGAAAGAAATATTAAACACTGTTGACAGGACAGAAATACAAAGCTCATCTGAAATCAGTACCGTTTGCGTACACTGATCAAATTCCATGTACAAAGTTGCTGGCGCCCTCTCGTGTTTATCATGAACTCAAAATATTGACCATGAGAAAATGACAATGAAAGCAACCCTATTCAAAGTGAAAATATATGATCCAAGGCATCAGATAAAGATCCATTTAAAAAAACTTCACTAAATTAAATAAAATATTAATGAAAGAAAGAAATATTTGAAAACCCAGAGAAATGACCAACTACAACTGCTAAATTGAAGTCAGTGGATAATTTTAAAAAAGATTAATTACTTATAGAGACCAACATGTGGAATTAAATTTACAAAACTAAAAAATGAGCCAATATAAATATAGTATTTAATGTAGTGTTGCCAATGCAAAAAAATAAATACAAATCTTTAGTGTTTTTACCCTCATAATTTCCCCACGTAAATTAGGGCACAGATTTGCATTAACTTCCACACATTTGGTGTGCTGGCATTAAGGTCTAACTCAATTGCAAAGGTAGTAAGGTTTAAAAGATTACAAATTTCAAGAGAGAGAGTACAGTAAAAAGTTTGGACCAGGGGTGCCCAATCTCGGCCCTGGAGGGCCGGTGTCCAAAAGAGTTTAGCTCCAACCCCAATTAAACACACCAGAACCAGATAATCAAGCTCTTATAAGCATACTAGAAACTTAAAGGCAGGTGTGTTGAGGCAAGTTGGAGCTAAACTCTGCAGGACACCGGCCCTCCAGGACCGAATTTGGGCACTCCTGGTTTGAACACACCTTATTCAATAGTTTTTCTTTATTTTTATTTTCAACATTGTAAATTAATACGGAAGTCTTTGAAATTATGACAGAAGAAATGTGTAATTATGTAGTCAACAAAAACGTGTTAAATAACCCAGAATACATTTTATATTTTCGATTCTTCAAAGTAGCCACCTTTTTCTTTGATGACAGCTTTGCACATTCTTGGCATTCTCTCAGTTAGCCTCATTAGGCAGTCACCTGGAATGGTTTTCCAACTAACTTGAAGGAGT
Source organism: Sinocyclocheilus anophthalmus (assembly GCA_018155175.1). Taxonomy (NCBI): domain Eukaryota; kingdom Metazoa; phylum Chordata; class Actinopteri; order Cypriniformes; family Cyprinidae; genus Sinocyclocheilus; species Sinocyclocheilus anophthalmus. Next base: position 185,526 of record JADLZN010007369.1, read on the forward strand.
TCCAAGAAGGGTTGAGTACTTGTTGGCTGCTTTTCCTTCACACTCTGGTCCAACTCATACCAAAACATCTCAATTGGATTTAGATTGTATGATTGTGGAGGCCAGGCCATCCGATTAAGCTCTCCATCACTCTCCTTCTTGGACAAATAGCTCTTACATAACATAGGTGTGTTTGGGGTCATTGTCCTGTTGGAAAACAAATGATGGCCCCACTAAGTACAAACCAGATGGGATGGCATGTCGCTGCAAAACGCTGTGGTAGCCATGTTGGTTAAGTGTGCCCTCAGTTTTGACTTAAATTTGACTGTGTCATCAGCAACGCACCATCACACCTCTTCTTCCATGCTTCAGAGTGGGAACCACATATTCAGGAACCGGCCGTTCACCCTCTCTACGTCTAACAAAGACACAGCAGTTAGAACCAAAAATCTCAAATTTGCACTCATCAGACCAAAGGACAGTTTGGTGTCAGAATGGGAAAAGCTGCCAATTTATCGGAATGTGATCTAATGACGCTTCCTTGTGTTTCCTGGACCAAACAAGTCCCTACTGCTTGTTGTTCTTCCAAAGTAATGGTTTCTTTGCTGCAATTCTACCATGAAGGCCTGACTCTGTCTACTCTGAACTGTGAATGTTGAAATATGACTTGAACTCCAAGAAGCATTTATGTGGGCTGTAATCTGGGGTGCTGTCAATAGGCAGTTTCTGAGGCTGGTAATTCTAATAAACATATCCTCTGCAGCAGAGGTAGCTCTCAGTCTTCCTTTTCTGGGATGGTCCTTATGAGAGCCAATTTCATTTGATGTTTTTGGTGACTGCACTTGGAGATACATTCAAAGACCTTAATTTCTCAAAGTAATGATGGACTGTCTTTTCTCTTTACTTAACTGTTTTTTTTACCATAATATGAATTTGTACAATATTTCTACAAATTCTTGAGGAAAACCAGCAACCCTCTGTTATACAGCTGAAGATGGGCAGCCGCTAAAACAACAACGCAACGGCAATGCAACTCTTTCAAAGGGGTATGATGATTTTCTATAGACTCTGTACGTGTATATACATTATACCATAGATAGATAGATAGAATCATGTCATTTAATAAAAATAATAAACAAAGTTTAACTGTTACATAATATTTATTCTGAACAACTGGACAAGCTCATAGAACTATACAACAGCAGAGAGTGGTTGTTCTTTCTTCACCCACTGAATCTTGATTTGATTAGGTCTGGTCAGTCCACAGGACTTAGGTCTCCCTGATTAGCTTTGTGAGCTTCTGGACCTTTGTCTTGGTAGACATGTCAACATACTTATCACCAATGCTCACGATCATGCCCCCAAGGATAGAGGAATCAGACTGTGGGAAGGAGGAAGAGAAACACATTAAACATCTGTATTACATTGCAATAAATATAACAAACCTCTTTGATAAAAACAATCATTTATTTTGTGTGGTCAATTTCACAAGGATGAGCAGACGACAAAACAGATACGAGCAAATGACATTAAAAAGACAAGGTCCTTTTCAAAAGGTTTCACCTAATTCTAACTCAATATGAACATTTTAGCACTCTTTCTGTTATGATATATTAGAAATGAAGCAAGGAAGTGAAGATTTTAAACTTTAGTGAAAAATAAAATCAAAACATTAGGCTGACCCAAGTACTAGGGCTGCACGATTAATCGTATACGACTGTCATGCACATTTTGATAGTAATGCCGGTTCTGTAATCAGCAGGAATCTCTCACCTGCTTTCGATGGAGCCGCATTTACTACACAAAGCCAAAAAAAAAAAATATATATTTGCAGACGATTTTATTGCGCGATTCTGAAATCGAAGAAATCGTTTGCGATAATGACAGCTGTTTGCATATCTTCTCCGTGAACTACGGCTCTGTGAAGTAATGCTGCTCCATCTGAAAGCATGTGAAAATACCACATTTAATAACATATTTTTACTCCAAACTCACTTCATGTCAGTCAAGTGTTTGAAATAAATCCTTCTGTGAGATGATGAGGCTTCTTACACAGAATAAGGCATGCAACATATTTCATAGTATTTAAGCAATGATAAAGACATTGCATTATAAATATACTTTATTATAATGAAAATTATAATAATAAGAACTCAGATAAATCATATATTGCCGTAGTCGTGTGTTTATTAGTCATGTTGAATCAATGAAAGCTGTTGAATCTTCTGTTTATTCAGCTGCAGATTTTTCTGGGTTTCTTCTGCGAGGCGTATTTGGAGTTTCAGCGCGAGAGCGCCCTCTGGCCTTTGGGTGGAGATTTACTGCTGATCACAGAACCGTGCTTCACTGAAACATACCCATGACAATCGCAGCTTCTGTCGAATCGCGATCTCGTTCGATTTTGATTTATCGTGCAGCCCTACTAAGTACCTTCTTAAAATAAGTTTATTTTAAAATAATCACTAAAATGAAGCCCAACATGCTCTCCAACCTTGGTCTCAAGCTTGATGGTCTCTCCCTTTGCCAGGAAACCATTCAGTGCCATCTTCAGCTCTGCAAGATTAGCTTCATCCAGAGGCTGTTCAACAAGGTTTAATTCAAAACTTGAATGAAAAAACCCATTCGAAACTTTCCATTCAGATCAGAAATCTTTTAAAACAAAACTAAAAAACTAAAAAAATATATGTACAAACATACATGTATGCATACACTGCTTACCTGTGCGGTGGTGACTGAGCATGTGACCTCTCCTCTGTGGGCACTCATCATTTTGCCAAAGGCTGTGATGACATCAGGGGTAAAGGTCAAGCGGCCATTTTCTGCTAGGACATCTGTAAACAAAAATAATTAAATATGCATATACAATACACTTTCAAACCCATAAAATACTCTGAATTTTCTAAGTGCAACTATTATCAATTTCGATATTCATTTTTATATACGTCACACTTCTACAAACTTTTCACTTAACATGTGCAAACTCTACTTGCACATTTATTTTAATCACCCCATAGTTCTCACTGAATCAACCTGGGATACAGAGAGAATAATGGCTGGTCAGAAAACTCACTGATGAGGTTGATGGTGATGGGGGAGAGTTTTGCCTTGGTCAAAGCATCAATGAAAGTCTTCTGTTTGACACTGCGCTTCACATGGGGGTTCATCACGATACTTGACAGCTTAGGATTCTTAATCAGGCTCTAGGAAGTGGGAAAATGAAAGATAAGCAAGAACTATTGAAGCATCATGTAAAACAAGCACAAACAAAGAGGGAAAAATCCAAAGTGAAACTCACAAATATATGTCCAAGCTCCTGTTCAACCTTATCAAGGCTCTTCTGCTTGCTGGCAGCAGAGAACAGGGCAGTAGCATAACGTCCCTCCACCCCATAGACCTGGATAGGGGGCTGAAGAAACGTACTATGGTAAGAATGCAGCCTGGTGTGCAAAAAACGCTTACACTATTACGGAGTGATTAAATAAACACATTTAAAAAAAAAAAATCAAAGACATCTGAAAGTTTATAAGTACTTTGGCATCATGTCACAGTTTCTACAGCAAATGCATCAGAATTAAAATGTGCAGTTGAATCAACACCAAAATAAATTAAATACTATTACACAAAGAAATCTCTGTGCATTTCACAAAATACTGTATAGTTACTATAAATGTCAGTACTGCAGAATTACACTTATACGGAGCAAAATGTTTTCAGAATATGTCATAGTAACTTTTTTCCCTGGTATATAATGTTACTTAAAATGAATTACTTTATTTTATTTTTTTTTACCTTGGCAAGTTTTGCTACTGGTCGGATCACAGAGGTGCTAAACTGACGCACCTGCACAGAGATGAAGAAAATAACATGCATGAAGATTTATCAAACATGACAGACACGACCTGGTTATAAATATAAATTCTAAGCTTTTGATTTCAGCAGTGTCACTTATTGCGTTTCAAAACTGCATCATAGGACTTCTATAGCGTTCTCACTTCTTATAGGTTTTAAAACGTATGTCCAATCTCATTTTCAGTGTTTAATCAAATAATGAGCCTATTTGGAGCACAGATTCATCAGGTCCTTATATAAATAAATTTAGCTAATGCAACTCAAGATGGGAGACGCTAATGAACATATTAACTATATAGTGGATTGCTAGGCTCTCACAAGAGCACACGGGTTGGATGACTGTAATGTTTCATGTCGCAGATGAGACACTGAGTGTCAAGGCCTCGTTCAGTTATCAGACAAATCATGTTGGTTCCAAAGATCAAATAATTTAAGTTTCAAAAGATTACATAGATTTAACTACACCAAGCCAAACATCTCGTGGTTTTCCATACAAACACCAAGGTTCATCAGAATGTCATACCTGCAGCCCCACTCCAAGCGCTGCCATTTTCTCCTGCGACTGTGTAGGTCAAAAGCACTGCGCAGTGCGCATGCGTCAAACTCTCGGAAGAAATACGCAGAGCTGGCCTCATGCATTGTGGGAAATGTGGTTAGTCATATCAGTGGAAAATTACTCGGAAAGATTAGATTTTTTGTCTCGTCTGAATCAACGTGTGCAAAGCGTCTTGAGTTCAGTTCTTATGTAGCATTCATCTTAAATCTGGTGGTCAGTCCAAAATCAAATCAATTTATTTTTACCGAACCTGATATACTGGTATTACAGAGGCTTGGACGCATACTTAAAGATCACAGTTCTTAACTTCCAATCTTGTGTTTATTATTGTAAAGCGACCAAGGTCATTGCTGACTGCAGGCAGAATGTCTTTCTGAAAAAAAAAATTCATTCATATTGGCATTACCTCACCTCGGCTGATTTGGAATAACACCTTTATCTTACATGACTGCAATTTAATTGCACTGCACTTTTTCATCTGTTCATTGTGTGTGAAGACAGATGCAGCTCAGCCCATGAGCAAGAAGCTCAGCTGTATATGACATCATGTCAAAAAATGATCTTGATCCTTTCACCCAGATACAGACTATTGATAAAGATATAACATAACCAATGAGTAATTGTGTTTATTTTTGTGTTTTATTTCAGCTTTAATGTATAGGTGGACCCTTCGGCTGCACCTGTGGATCTGTTAATTGACTAGAATTCTATTTATTTACTTTACTAATTGCTGATGACAGAAAGGCTGTAAAATATATTGCTATGTTGGATGAAATGATAGCATGCATACGCTAAAACTAAAGTAAACGAACTTAATAAAGAACATTCTTAATGAGCATTATAACAAAGCACCTTATGGTGCATTTCCAGATTGTTCTTTTGACTGCAAAATCTAAGAGGCTTAGAATTAGCCTTTCTCACAATCTCTATGAGTCCTGAAGTTTTGATCGTGGCTAAAGAGGGCGATTTCTAGTAGTTTCCATTATTTAGTAAGGGACTACAAGAAGTAATAAATCATGAAACAAAGGCTCGTTTAGAATAGACTCTGCTGGGAGATGTGGTGGGCGTGGCGTAATATGCTAATTTCCCCACAAATGGCTATGACACGTTTACACACCAAATATACCAGGGCGTTTACAGCGGAAGATAAGAGTGGTTGGACGTTTATAAAAGGCGCGTGTGGGGTACCATTCATTCCGAAGGAATGAAATCTTCAATTTCTGAACTTTGAAAAGACCTCTTCTGACAACTAACATATCCTGCATCCTTCCGCGTTGAAGCTGTCAGAAACTGATGTAGATGATCACTTCACTTGGAGCCGTTCGATCATCGATAAACACGCGCTGATCAGTTCTTGATTTCAACACTAACGGTATATCATGAAAATGGTAAGTTGTATCTCAAGTGTAACCATTGTATTAATCAAACAGGAATTTTGAATGTAATTAAACCAATGATCTTTGCAAACTTGGAATCGTAAACAGACTGTGTTTGTTGCGGCGTACAAATGCGCCGTATTTGAAGAATTTCAGTAGTGCAATAGGCTATAAATAATCAATACGTCTTGAATTAAATGGGTATAGTTCATTGAAAATTGAGCAAGGAGGCGTGGCATCATTCACCTTTATTATTTTACATCTTTGAAAATGAATGATGATGGAGACTGTTAAAGTCGTACAGATTTTGAGGGTGAGTAATGACTGTCTTGGTCGCTACAAAAATATTACGGCATAAAGCATCGTTCTGTCCGGCGAGCGCTGCTTCTAGAAATTTCGCAGGAGTCGCAGTGGGTTGGTGTTGTAGCCTGTCACTCTGTAAAATTCCACGCCGAAAGAATCGACACAATTCCCAACACGATATGAGTGTCAATACGCAGCGTAATAGGGCATTGTTTTTAATAGGGTCGATTTTGTCATTCATCCTTGAAGAACTAGTTCTCTTCAATATTTACTGTCATGTATGTTTGTTTATATGTTGAAAGTCGTTGCCACTTGTTACTAGAGCACGTTTGAGGTTGTAGTGAGGTGCTGCAAATGGAAATTTTCCATCTTGCCCACCCCAAGTCTCTTTCCTTTCCCCCCCTTGGCCAACCAGAGGATCCTTACGGAGATTATCATGGTCTGGCTGGTTGTTAGGGATCTGATGGTTCATTCAAAAATGAATGTCATCATTCACTCACCCTTTTTGACTCTTTCTTGGATTTGTTAGTTAGGCAGAATATTTGTGACCGTCAAGGTCACCATTCACTTTCAATTGCATCGTTTTCTATACATCAAACTTAATGATTACCAAGACTTGCATTCTACCTAACACATCTTTTCGTGTTCCACTTAAAAAAGGTCATATGAGGTTTGGAAGGATGAGGGTCAGTAAATGAATTAGGTTAGCTGTCCCTTTAAGATCTAGCTGACTTTGTGTTTTGTCATTTGTGATGTGTTGTCAGTTATGCTAAGTTTATATCAATGCTGATGAGCAAATGCAACCTGATAACATCAGCACAAGCCCTGTCATACAATTAGTCTCATGGTATCATGGTTGTGCTTTGATACACAGATAAGGCCATGGTGGGTTGTAATCATTATTTCTTAATGTGTATATACAGTAATTCTATGTCTCAATGCATATGCGCATATCTGAGAAAACTGTACAAGTGAAAACCTCATGAAGTACAGATAGAGCATAACTTACCTGTTTTATAAAAAGCTTGGGCTATGAAAAGGAATGTAAGGAGGAACGGTGGACTTTTTTCCAGCATGTGAATTTAACCTAGATTGGTGATAAGGGATTTTGTTTGGTAAGGGTTGGGCACTTGGCTCCCCATGTTGGACTATAATGTAAGAGGAACTGAGTTGGCATTGTTCTGACATCATGCATCAGATACATATGTGATATGCATATTGAGTGTGTTACAGGAGCAATTTCACAGTAATACCAAAAGGTGGCAGCAGTCACTGCTTATTTACATTTCTTGAGGATCTTTTTGTTTTGTTTATGGGCATAAGCATCTGGTCGTGTGTTTTACCATTGATTACTTTTAAATCTTTGTTTCTCATTTCCATTTTAAACCTCAGCAGTAATATGACCAAACTGATTGGATAGTTGGCAGGGCTGTTGCAGTCTGACCTTTAGCTTGCTGTTAGATATCATAGGATGTTAAGCTAGCTGTCAGAACCAACCAGTGTAGTGTTATGTAATAATCTGCCCTATGATTCACAAGGAATTAGTGCCTGAAGTCCGAGCTGGTATAGTTTCAAATGGCAGAGCCATGGATTGGAAAGTGATGCGGCACATATGCGTATGTGTTGCGTAGGTTATGCACACAAAAAAGCCAGGCAGTGATTATTATTATTGGAGACCAAGATGTAATAACACATGTATATAATGTATAACACATGTATAATAACACGTGTAATAACACATTATGTAATAAGTTTATGTACAAAATAAATAAATACAAATCCAGTCAAAAAAATGTAGCTAAATTCTTATACATGTTGAAAGTGAGGTTTAACAAATGTGGGATAAACAATTGTTTTAATAAAGATTGAAAGGAGAAATTGATTATTATGATAAATATTTGTTGTTATTATCATTTTGTTATCATATATTTGAATGAATGGACAAACGGTGAATTAAACAGTGTTTATATTTCTGTTATTAATTAAATTAATTAATTAATTAAGGATGCACTGATATTAAAATTCTATATGAATTTAGCAAGCATGACATTATAATGTACAGTTATATTAATTTTGAGATTCGCTGAAGGTTGTATTTAACAGTTTTATTAGTGTTTTAAAATATTAAGTGAGGGAAAGTTAAGCAAAATGTAAAATAAGGGAAATGTGATTATGTGAATGCACAATTAAATAACCAATATTGTTGAATACCAATAAATCAGTAAAATGTTTCAAATCATCCAATTATTAATTTGGTACCAGCGTAAATATTGTGCATAATTTCTGTTTTCTGCCTTTGTAAATCTTTGTATATATTCCTCAACAGAATAACAACTGTAGCAATGATATAAATAAAATCTTTATCAAAATGCTATTTTCCTGTTTTGTGGTGATTATAGTCAGTGGCTAGTAATAATGAATGGGACGGGGAAAAGTCTTTTGATCCACACTTGATCTAATGCATGCCCTGTCTCTCTCTCTTTCTTTGTGTTTGCTGTCTTGCAGGAATGTAAACTCTTGCCATTTCTAGACCAGAAGCCAGAGACATCCTCCCCAAAATAACTCTTGTGCTTCATGAGAGCACCGTTGGATAACCAATCAAATCAAAACCAAACACAGACCAAATAGAAATTCAACTGAAAGATGGCGGATGCTTCAGTTTCCTTCTAGAAAGACAGCAAACCAAAGGAATAAGAGGTTTTTATTTTGCTTGCATCTTTGCCCAAATAAGCCAAAATTATTTCAGACAATTGCATTTTGAACTGTGATAGTAGTTTAAACATGTTAAAAACGGGACCAGCGATGGAGGCAGTGGATATTGCAGTTGTTGCACTTTATTTTGTCCTTGTGCTTGCCATTGGTCTCCTCTCCATGTGGAAGGCCAATCGTAGCACTGTCAGCGGCTACTTCCTGGCAGGTCGGAATATGAATTGGGTGGTGATCGGTGCCTCACTGTTTGTCAGCAACATCGGCAGCGAGCATTTCATTGGACTTGCTGGTTCTGGTGCAGCCAGTGGTTTTGCAGTGGGTGCCTGGGAGTTCAATGCCCTCCTTCTTCTGCAGCTGCTCGGTTGGGTGTTCGTCCCAGTCTACATCTACTCTGGAGTTTACACCATGCCAGAGTACCTCTCCAAGCGCTATGGAGGCAAGCGGCTAAAGGTTTACTTCGCAGCCCTCTCACTTCTACTGTACATCTTTACTAAACTCTCAGTGGACTTGTATGCAGGAGCTCTTTTCATCCAGGAGTCTCTTGGCTGGAACCTCTACCTGTCGATCATCTTGCTTATCTCCATGACCGCCTTGCTGACAGTAACCGGTGGACTGGCAGCTGTGATCTACACAGACACTCTGCAGGCCGTGCTCATGATTGGCGGTGCGTTAACCCTTACCATCATCAGCCTGGTCAAGGTAGGCGGTTTGGAAGGGGTGCGGGAAAAATACATGGAGGCGATCCCCAACGTCACAGCCATCCTGGCTAACAGCAACTTCAGCTTTCAGTACACAAACTCCTGCCGAATTCATCCCAAGCCAGATTCCCTCAAGCTCCTACGAGGGCCGCTTGATGAGGACATCCCTTGGCCAGGCTTCCTTTTGGGTCAAACACCCTCATCCATTTGGTACTGGTGTGCTGACCAGGTCATCGTCCAAAGAGTGTTAGCTGCCAAGAATATCGCCCATGCTAAAGGCTCCACACTTATGGCGGGAATGCTTAAGGTCCTTCCTATGTTCATCATCGTTATTCCAGGAATGATCTCCCGAATATTGTTCCCTGATGAGCTGGTATGCATCGGACCAGAGCACTGCATGGCTGTGTGTGGCAGTCAGGCTGGCTGTTCCAACATCGCCTACCCTCGGCTGGTCATGAACGTGATGCCGGTGGGTCTCAGAGGGTTGATGATGGCTGTGATGATCGCTGCCCTCATGAGTGACCTGGATTCGATTTTTAACAGCGCTAGCACCATCTTCACATTAGACATTTATAAAATGCTGCGTGTATGTGCCTCCTCCTGTGAGCTGGTGGTCGTTGGCAGGTTGTTTGTGATATTCATGGTGACTATCAGCATCGCTTGGGTGCCTGCCATTATTGAGATGCAAGGTGGCCAGATGTACTTGTACATTCAGGAAATGGCAGGATACCTCACGCCTCCCATTGCTGCCCTCTTTCTGCTTGGAGTCTTCTGGAAACGTTGCAATGAGACCGGCGCATTTTGGGGCAGCATGACTGGGTTCGTACTAGGCACCACCCGCCTCTTCCTTGGGTTTATATATCGTGAGCCAAAATGTGACCAGCAGGATGAACGCCCGGCTTTCATCACACATGTCCACTACATGTACATTGCCGCCGGGCTGTTTTGGATCTCCGGGCTGGTGGCTGTGTGTGTCAGTCTGTGCACATCACCCCTAGAAGAGGAGAAGATCAAGCGTACCACAATCTGGGGCTTGAAAGAACTTAAGCGCCTTCCTGTGACAGAACGAGAGGAGATGTACAAACTCACTAATGGCAGTGGCGACGGTGTTCTCAAGAAAGATGTTCCTGAAGACATCCAGAAGGAGAGATGTCTTGATGGGGCTGACATGAAACTCCTTATGCCCTCCTCTTGTGACCAAGATCCCATGACCCCCAGCACAGAGGCATCCACACCGATGGAGCTGTATGCCAATGGTCATGCAGACCTTGTAAAACAGAAGAATCAAGGCAAGTGTGATGAAGAGAGCTGCCTTCAAGTGTCTGACTGGATTTGTTGTCACAAAGAGAAAACGTCTGTTATCGAACCCAAAGTCATTGAAGTAGATGAAGGAGCTGTACTTGAAATGCTTTATGAACCTCCTAAGATCAAGATCTTACTTAACGTAGGCCTGGTATTCGTCTGTTCACTGGGTGTTTTCATGTTTGTGTACTTCTCCTTGTAATATGCTGATCTTGCAGTACCGTAAGGCCTGTGTGAAAGACAGCATATTTATATGAATTATTTGTTAATACAAGCCATTTAGGGTCTGTAATATTTACAGTGTGGTTTATCTTTCTTTTTATAACTTCCTTTTAGGGACTCTAAGCATTTTGAATCATACTGATATAAGTTATTTGTTCTTTGCCTTGGCTCTGTCACACCTCCTTGAAAATGTTCAACTCTTCTTTGTGGTATGTTGATGATCAAATGTGTTGTTGAAACGGTAGCTTTTTTTATAGTTGGTTGAGCTAAGCTAATGAGAATATACTATTTTTTTCCTTGGTGAATTTTGCCTTAATGTGTACACTCCTCCAAACCGAAAGGAGGTCAGTTTTTTGCCTCAAGTAATTTTTTTTCTCAACAGACCACTTATATACTAGTACTAGTAAATGTGTAAGGACTTTGTCTTTTGTATATACATTTGTAATTGTAAGCACACTCTTAGGAATACCAAATTTCTAAAACTTGACCTCACTTGTAAATTTGTCACCTGTGTAACTGGAATATTGTTTCCAAAGTTTTAATGTTAAATGGAAAATGTGTAAATTATACATTTTAAGTTAGAAAAGGTGAGAAGTGTATCATGATGTCAAAGTTTATAAAAACTTTTGCAAAAAAAAAAAAAAAGAACAAAAAAAAAAAAAAAAAAAAAAAAAAAAAAAACCATATCAAAAGCAGAGGTGTTGTGTTGGGCCGTCTGATTAACCGGGTAGTCACGCGACCCGCGAAAAAAACCGAGGGCAGGGGCCCGGGGCGTATCTCAGTCCCCTGCTGGCGTCTCGACTATGTTTCTCCCCCGTTGGTCCACATGGACTGTGGCCTGTGTGTTCCTGCGCTTGAAGTAGGTCATTATCGTGGTAGTGCGTTCCCGGAGTTGTGTGAGCCAATTTGCTTTCATTTCTTTGTATTTATAGCTGATTTAATTGGACAAAAACAAAACACCAAAATGCCTTTTGTGTAGAGCATAAGCTGTAAAGACACTGCTTTGTCTTCATTTTGGGAATTTAACAGTTAATGTGAAAAGACTTCCACTACAAAACAACGCAACTATAAAACACAGACTGGTTATGTGGATGTTACTAAATGACCATCAGAACCGCCACAGGAAAGACTTGCTAGCTAGAGAACACAATCATTAATGTGTTAATAACTGACATCATAACTGATATTTTGATATCCCAAAACGGGTTATTAAGACTGGGATGTCCAATTTTGATTGCTGCGCAAAATAGTATCTTGTTCTTCTAGAAGAAGAAGAATTTGATTGTGGCTGCAGTAACAGGCATTGCCTGTTGTTGATCTGCTGTTGAATGCACTATTTGTTCAGACAAAGGGGAACTGCTGGATGGCCTTACTGAATATGAGATGTGCGTGAGGGATTTTCTAGATAGATGTAACTTCTTTTTTTAAGTACAAGTTCACAATGTTGTATTAAAACCTTGAAAAGCCCTTAATTGTAATGAAATTTGAATTCAGAAGTTATGTCAAAAGAGTTATATGGAGAGGTGCAACATTTTTTTTTTTATCATTCCAAATAAAATTAGATAGGGATAAAGTCATTGGAGGGCTATTGTTTTACATTGTAAATTAAATCTATGTAAATCACTGTGTATTTAAATCCATTTTTGTACAAATAATCTTTTTGTAAAAAAGGTACATAAATAAAAAAAATGTTCAATAGAGATTTGTTAATTTATATTTATTTTCCCCAAATTAATTAATTAATTAATTTTTGACTGGTTCTTGTGAATGTTACTGAAGTGATTCCTATTTCTTTGCAGCTATCAGCTCATCTTATTTTTATTTGTAGATTCATTCTCAATCTCAGAGTGAAAAATCACAGTCATATCACTGCTTAAGCTGAAATGAAATAACTTAAGGGTAAATTTACAAAGTTTAGGAACTGTTGTGATTATCTGAAGCCTAATTAATTCAGATTAATTGTTCTCATCAGCCAAACCTGACATGATCTCCTTGAAATGATCAAATAAAGTTTTCATGTGTTGTTTGTGGTAGACTTTATGCTCCAACAGAACATCTTTTAGCACACACTGAATACTTGTATGCATATGTCCTTTTTTCTGGCAGTGCCATACTACTTGCTTAAGGGTGTGGAAGTGATTGTTGGTTTTGGATACACCACAGATTTTCAAACCAACACCCAAAGTTTTTAAATATTTATCATGCATTTAATAGTGAAATCATTTTTTTTTTTATCGAAGGCGCTTATACAGTATGTTGTTTGTTTGAGTTTGATAATGTGAATTTTAATTGACTGTTACATTATTTCGCTTAACATCACTCTCTGAGGTACTTTTTTTTAACACGGCCTTTCATAACAACAAAAGGGTTTTGTGTTTATTTGGTTTTGTTTGTATCATTTGTCTTTGAATAGTGTATAGCTTCCAGATATTTCTGTTGTGTGATTTAGCGTGTGTACATTTATTATGATTCCTTGTGTTGTAGAAATCGGGCTTTATCGATTCATTGTGATGAGTTCCATGAGCTAAAAATATGCATATGGAGTTTATTGCTTTACATTTTTGATCTTATCAGAAATACGCAAATGATTTGTACATTGTACATTTGCTACTTTTATTATCAAAAGTTGCGGATGAATAAAAAGACATTCATTTGAGAAGAACAAACTGTATGAGCTTGGTTATTTGACATTAAATCTTATATACTGTGTCATTTACTTGCATGATAATCTATCTACAGTATAAAGACAATTACTCCTATATATACACTTAGATAGAGTATCAACCATTTGAATAATATACACACGTTAGCTGTAAAATCACTCCGTAGGTTATTATAGCAGAACTATATAGACACTAGTGGTCTATGTCAAATATAAATTTGTCTTTGAAAGAATATAAAATAAAGATTTCAGATTATGCATTGCTTTGAAGTGAACTGTAAAGGAAAAAGTGTTTTGCAGTGCTCTCTCTCTCCCCCACAGCATGACAGTTTGTATCTGTGCACAGTAGTTTTCCACTGACAGCTTCCATTTATTTTGCATTCAAATGCATGTTAGGAATGGAGGTCACTGAGTGGAAAACTTTCTTGAGGATGAAAATGCGTAGGTGAATAAATGTTTTGAGCTAACCTCCATCTCGCACCTTTGTTTGGCAAAGCCCTGCAGGTTATTAGGGTGTGTCAGTACTATATTTGATGTTTCTAAGAAATATAAAAAACTGGAACAATGTTCCAAGAATCTGTTTTGACAACGTTCAAAATACATGAAAATCACAATCTAAATGCAGCGAGCTCTTCAAACTGAGCAGATGCATGTAGATCCTGTGGCTTGGTGTTTCACCTGCATTGGAGATTCAACAATACTGGTCAAATTGAAGGGATAGTCTTGTCTAACCTGAGTCTAGCGCTAATAAGGACAAATTCTCTATCCATATCTGGTTTGAACTTACTACTTGTCCATGAGCAAAAAAAACAAAACCCAAAGTATTATGACAGGACTGTTGGACTTGAAACTGATGTCTAATGAGTAGTACTGGGCAGTCTGATTGCATCTATTCAACAGGCGATATTTTACCTCTTCCGTACCACTCAGCCTAACAGCATCTTATCAGATATAGAGCTTTTCTATATGAAAACTTATACTCTTTTATTTGCTCCACTGTTTGGTAAATTTTACTATGACCTCTTTTCTACCTCTGTATTTCCTCCTGAGGCTGGTGCTGCTACTACAGACAGTGGAAAAGTACTGGCAAAACAATACCGTGGGCTGCTCTTTGTTCATTGTTGCAGCAGGAGAGCAACAGTGAAAAACAAATCTATTTCAGCATGTATTAGACATGCACATTTGGACTGACCTCTTCATTTTTACAACTAAAGGTCATAGCTGTGTGAATTGCACTCATAGCAGAATACGTCACTCCAGTTAATGACCAATTTAAATAAGAGAATGCACTTTGCATGCAAATAAGGTGCAAGCAAGGGTGATTGTTAGTAACTGTAATTCAGAAAGCATATTTTAAAGTCTATGTAAAGGCAATTTAGCGAATTGTTTCTAAACACACAAATGTTAGAAATGTATTGCTGAAAACACGTTACAAAGAATGTGAATGATGTCATACTGAATTGTGGAGTTAGAACGTTAAATAGTTTTTCACCATTTTTGTGTTCATGGGCCTGAAATCATGGCTAGGTGATGCACTGGAGCTACTAATCATGGCCCTTCCCCTTAGGCCTTTCAAACCTTTCAGGTTTGAAAATGAGAGGCGCACAGCCTTTTTTTGGTAGACTTTTTTTAATTTAGAAAAGAGCACTGTGTTTTTTTTCATGTTGCAGGAAACTGTCATGTTAGCAGAAACTAACAATACAGCAACCCGCTACAGCCACCACAAGTTTCTCCATCATTGCAGTCTCCAGACATTCCCAGCAACTGTAAACATCCGTCACCACAACAGAAGGCCTGCCTCTCCATTCATTTGATTGGACAATGGAAAAAAAACGCGAATGACATTGGGGGCTTTTCTGCTCAGAGTTGATTTTTTTTCAGCTTCAGGCGCTCAGAGTGCTCCTACAAAAACAGGAGACCCAGGAGCGTAGATTACGTTGGGGACGTGTCCCCCCCCCACTTTTAATATCACGTAAATTCGTCCCCCACACTTTTTTGGGTAAGTGTGTTCGCATAGAGGTTTTCAAGAGTCGGTGTGAATAAATATAGATTTAAATCAAAGAGACAGGATAGTCTGTGCATAATCTGAAGTGTATTCGGACCCAGAATAAGGCGAGGATGAACATCACGGAGCGTAAACATTCCCGTGCAGTGTTATGTTTCATCAACTTGGTAGCGGAGGGCGCCTCACGCAGAAAGCGAATGAGGAAATGCCCCCATCTGCTGTAGGTGAAAAACCAAAAACACTGATAACAGCGCCCAGTGATATGTGTCGGTCCGCTATAATAGCAGCAACATTCACAAATGTTTACAGAACAAGTGGGAACCCAGTGTGCCTGTAGTTTTTTTCTATTTCTGTTTTATCACGTGATATAAAGTCTAAGGCCTTCTCAAGCCGTACAGCTGACCCATATAATATGCGGCCTACTATGTGTCAAACTAAGATCGCTGAGGGGACAAAAAGTAATTCCATTAAGTTAGCATTTTTAAACATTCGTTCACTAAAAAAATAAATCATTTCTAATCAATGAATTAATAACCACAAACAACCTGAATTTTATATTTCTAAATGAAACATGGCTAAAAGACAGCTGCAGTGCAACGGTCCTCAAAGAAACAGCCCCTCCTAACTTCACTTTAATGAGTGTTTGCAGGACTGTTAGGAGAATTGGAGGTGTAGCTGCTCTATTTAAAGACGTCCGTCAATGCAAGCAAGTGTCATTTGGTCAATACTTGTCCTTTGAATATCTAGGTATTGTGCTGAAAGATGCTCCACACATTCTGTTTATCATTATTTAAATCCAGCCTTTGTTGAAGAGTTCACAGAAAACTATCAATGATTTCCTCAGAGTTTGACAGTTTTGCTATTGCAGGGGATTTTAATAATCACATAGATAATGCAGAAAACAAAAAAACAAAATAAATTATAACTGTTTTAAATACTTTTTACCTGATTCAGCATGTGCATGAACCCACACACAATCGGGGCCATACTCTAGATTTAATCATCAGTAGAGGTCTAAACATTTCATTCATTGTTATTAAGGATGTAGCACTATCTGATCACTTCTGTATTTCTTTGATATATTGATCTCTGCTACCAATAAATCTAGATCTGTCTCTGTCAGAAAGAAATGCATTAACGAGAACACTAGTGTGCAATTTATGGAGGCTATATCTTTAACACCACGCATTTCTGCAGACTCTGTTGAACTTCTCCTTGATTCCTTTAACTCAAAAGTGAGGAATGTTATTGATGACATTGCTCCTTTGAAATTCAGCAGGAAGATTGGCAGACAGAAATCAGCTTGGAGAAATTCAACAGCAGTTCAGAGTATGAAAAGACATGCAGAAAAGCTGAGCGGATGTGGCAAAAGATGAAACTTGAAATTCACTATAGCATATACAAAGACAGCCTTCGTACTTTCAATGTATAACTAGGCAAAGCTAGACAGTCATTCTTACCAAACCTTATAAACAGTAACTTAAACAAAACTCGCACTCTTTTTGCTACTGTTGAGAGACTGACAAACCACCCAAATCAGATTGCCAGTGAAATGCTCTCCGACAGCAAATGAAATGAGTTTGCTTCCTTCTTTTCTGAGAAGATCCATAATATCAGGACGGTGTTCGATTAGCACATCCCAAGTTATGCAGAGGTTAGACAGACTCGACCGCAATATCAAAAAGAAGATACAATGTCTATTTTTGAAGCAATTGATAGCAAAATTCTGGAAGAAATAGTACAGCACCTTAAATCGACAACATGCTATCTTGACACACTTCCCACATATATTTTCAAAAGGGTGCCTCTTAAATGTTGGGAAGTATTTTTCTTTTTTTTGATTTTTATTTTTTTTGTTGCAGATCTCTTAGAATTGGTGAACGCCTCACTTCTTTCTGGGCCTTTTCCAAACTCCCTGAAAACTGCAGTTGATAAACCCCTTCTGAAAAAGAGAAATCTTGATAACACCATATTGAGAAACTATAGACCAATATCAAATCTTCCATTTATAGGAAAGATTATTGAAAAGGTAGTCTTTAATCAGCTGAAAAAATACTTAAACTCAAATGGATACCTAGACAATTTTCAATCTGGTTTCCGACCGCATCACAGCACAGAGACAGCACTCTTTAAGATAATAAATGATATTCGCTTATTCTGATTCTGGCAAAATATCAGTGTGGGTACTACTAGATCTCAGTGCTGCGTTTGATACACTGTAGATATCCATAACATACTATAGCGAGAATGGAAAACTTGGGTTGGGCTTTCTGGCATGGTAAGTAAATGGTTCAGGTCATACTTAGAAGAGAGAAGTTATTATGTGAGTATAGGAGAGCATAAATCTAAGTGGACGTCCATGACACGCAGAGTCCCACAAGGCTCAATTCTTGCACCGCTCTTGTTTAGCCTGTATATGCTCCCACTAAGTCAAATAATGAGAAGGAACCAAATTGCCTATCACCGCTATGCTGATGATACCCAGATTTACCTAGCCTTATCACCAAATGAATACAGCCCCATTGACTCACTCTGCCGATGCATTGATGAAATTAACAGCTGAATGTGCCAAAACTTTCTTCAGTTAAAAGAGGAGAAAACTGAAGTCATTGCATTTGAAAACAAAGATGAAGTTCTCAAGGTGAAAGCATAACTTTACTCTAGGGGTCTAACAACTAAAAATAAAAGTCAGGAATCTTGGTGTGATTCTGGAGACAGACCTTAGTTCAGTAGTCATGTCAAAGCTGTAACTAAATAAGCATTACTATCATCTCAAAACATTGCAAGAATTAGATGTTTTATTTCCAATCAAGACTTGGAGAAACTTGTTCATGACTTTATCACCAGCAGGGTGGACTATTGTAATGGTATCCTCACCGGCCTTCCCAAGAAGACCAATAGACAGCTGCAGCTCATCCAGAACGCTGCTGCCAGAATTCTGACTAGAACCAGAAAATCTGAGCATATTACACCAGTCCTCAGGTCCTTACACTGGCTTCCAGGTATATTTAGGATTGATTTTAAAGTACTTTTACTCGTTTATAAATCACTCAATGGCCTAGGACCTAAATACATAGCAGATATGCTAACTGAATATAAACCTAACAGACCACTAAGATCATTAGGATCGAGTCAGAAATATCAAGGGTTCACACAAAACAAGGAGAATGTGCTTTTAGTTATCATGCCACCCGCAGTTGGAATCAGCTTACAGAAGAGATCAGATGTGCTAAAACATCAGTCATTTAAATGCAGACTCAAAACTCATATGTTTAGCTGTGCATTTATTGAATGAGCACTGTGCGATGTCCGAACTGATTGCACTATATTATATGTATAATCGTTTCTTAAATTCATTTTAAACCTCTTAAATCAATTTTTTTTTAAATAATTTTCAAATTTTTAATTTCCTTGTTTTATTGTTGTGATAATTTTTTTCTTTTCTTTTATGTAAAGCACTTAATTACCATTGTGTATGAAATGTGCTATACAACTAAACTTGCCTTGCCTAATATGGACCAAAACACAGTGTTTCAGAAAAACCGAACATTTGGAAACATGAAAGACATTAAACAACGATTGCGACAATATGGTATTTGGGTTTGGCGTCAGTTCATATCCAGGTAAAATAAGGAAATGAACAACTGCAGTGCTAACGACATAGCATTTTACAGTATTGAAAAGAGTCTTGCCTGTGATTAAAACAAAAAAAAGTGGTTGTAGTATAAACAAATGATTATTGTTATTGACACAGTTATTGAGTAAGCCAATTTAAGATAAAAAGGAGAGAAAAAATTAAAGTTACTATACACTACCAGTGAAAAAGGGCTGACGAGACGTGATACGTGTGGATCCATCTGCAAGCTTTTAAAAGAGAGACATGGTAAAACAGGCAGGGTCAAACAATGGCAAAAAGGTATATGGCGGGAAAAAACACAAGAATAGTCCTAGGGCTAGCAGAGGTCACCGATCGGCAGACAGAATCACAGGAGCAAGACGAGAGGGAAAAAAACAGGAAAAACAGGCAAAGATCAAAAACCACAAAAACAGGCAAAACAAGGCAAAAATACTCTAAGGTGTTTAGAGTGGTGTTCATATAGAGAGTGAGGGGCCCCCCTCCCCCCCCTCTCATAGAAAACAGCTGTGTGCAAGGAGTGAAATCAGGCAGTGTTGCAAATCTTGCAAAAGGAAGAGGGAATGTATCCGGGGTGCTATGCACCGTTTGTGTTGGGCGCGCAGTCAAGGTAATGGAAAGGTGACTCTGTTGGTGAATAAACGGACGTCCATGACCAATTCGTGACAACCAGTCAAAAGTTTTGAACAGTAAGATTTTAATGTTTTTTAAAGAAGTCTCTTCTGGTCACCAAGCCTACATTTATTTGATCAAAAATACAAAAAACGTTACAATTTGACATATTTTTACGTAGGAATTCAAGAATTGGTTTCATTGAATATATTTAAAATGTAATTTATAGGATTTCAAAGCTACATTTTTTGCATCATTACTCCAATCACACTATCCTTCAGAAATCATTCTAGATTCTGATGTGTGCCTCAAAATAACATTAAGAATAATAATTTTTTATTAAAAAAGGTTCTGAGCAGAAAATCGCAATTAGACGATTTCGAAGGATGCAACACTGAAGACTGTGTGATGACGATTCACACATTACTGCTTTTGCTTGTACTTTGGATAAAATAAATGCAGGTTGGTGAAACAGAAGAGACTTCTATAAACATAAAACTCTTACTGTTCAAAAAACTGTTTGATGGTACTAGGTGATATAGATTTACAGAATGGTATATTAATGTTATATTATTTATATATATATGTTTCGCGCTGCCGTGAGTTCATCTCGCCTTATTCTGTGTGTGTTTTTAAAAAAAATTATATATCTATATAACATTTCTGTCCCCCTCACTTCTGAAATGACGGCTACGCCCCTGACGAGACCTACAGGTTGCTAACTAGCTATGCCTTCATCACGTAAATGCATATTACCTGGTTGCGATAATTTACAAAGCAGCTCGGTCTCCTTATTTAAATGAAGCTGCTAGAGGGAGCCAGGGGCGCCGCTTAGGGTTTTTGGGCCCCCTGAACAGCATATTGACCTGGGCCTCCTCCGCGATCGCATTCCATCACGTAAAAATCCCGTTCCGTGCCCCCTCTCACTCATCAGCCCCTTGGAATCGTCCTAACCTTCCCTCCGTTACGGCACCACTGGAGGAAGCATCCATTCAGGTTGTAGCGGTATTTGACAGCTGAGAGAGACTGCAGGTTTCCCGCGAGTGGGCGTGGTTTCAGCGCTTACAGCGGACACGCCCCTAGTGTTTGAGAACAGAATACTGCTTATTTTTTCAAGACTTTGATACCATATTTTATTTTCTTGGCCCTTTTTATTTAAATTTGGCTAACGCATTTTTCTGTGGTGTGACAAACTCAGCACACATATTAAATATTGCTTTACCTGGACTTTTATTTATGGTTTTATTTATGGGAAATAACAAACTACCTTTAGACTATGGTCTTTTAAAAATCAAAATGTATCTAAATAAAAGCTATTGACATTTGGATGAAACAAGCTGTTTTTTTTCTAGTTTATTATGAGGAAATTTACATCATAAATCAAAACTGATACTACAGTTTGGGCAAATGGGTCTGGGCAACATTATATTATTGTGGTATTGTCTTTATTTGCAAATAAAAAATCTAACAACCAAGACACTGAAGTATGATTCACCATAAAATGCAAATGATAACTCAAACATTTGATTATGAAATGACTTTGACTTAATAGCATGTCTTTTTTGTTAGTGAGAACGTTTTCGATCATGTCATTCTTGTATCATCCACAATTCCTATTTAATTTATTTGAAAATTCATGGATATAATTTCTTTTATATAATATAAATACCTTTTATAATATTTGGAACCTTAGCCAATAATAATAATACTAATAAGGATAATAATAATAAAGTTACTTCTAATAATAAAATTATTTTTGACAAAATTACATAATACACACAAAAAATAAAATAAAAATAAAAATAAACTGAAAACCCCCAAACACAATGTAATGAAGAAAAAAAGGGAAAAATCAATATGGAAAATTCCTTCATATTAATGCAGTCATTTTTATGGATTTCTATTTTTTTTTACAGTGTATTTATTGTTGTGTATATATTTCAACTGTTGTGTAAATACTGTCATATTATGAAAATCTTTTTTTTCTTTTTGTAACTCTTTTAACTGTTGTAAATGTACTGTTTTCCAGATATGGGACATTCAGTACTGCTTGAATGTTTGTTAAATGTCTCGAAGAAATTGTTTTGTTTTTGTCATTTGCCCTGCTATGTATAAAAATGACAATTAACCTCAATATTGAAAGGTATTCATCATGCTTGTGTTTATATTACAACTAAGGTAGTTAACTGAATCATATAATGTGAACAATCCCTCAAAGATAACATCCCTGTCAAGCCTTAGGTAATGCAGCAATGTAAACCTGTCACAAGCAATCACACACCAGGGCAGAGACACATGGAAAACAGCATGGTTCAGTATCTCATATAATGAATCATACTGTTCTCCACCATAACACGAACACAAACACAGATGCCACACATTCCCAGAATTCAATATAGATGGCCAGTTAAACGGTTCCACTGTGCAGGAGATTCCTCAGCTAATGAAATCATTCCACAAAAAGGCATCTGAATGGAAAAGGGAAATATTTATGGATGCTGGATTAATCAAGAGGCTTTAGGAGTGAGTTCAGGCCTGTGGTGACAGACCACAGAGGAGCCACACTGATGCTCCGTCATCAGAGGACCAAACCGGTTTTGCACAACGCGCTGAACACATATGTAACTACTGAACTCTACTGAAATTACTATTTGAATTGACAGTAGTAAAGATGGATCATCTTACATCTGCTCTTGCTTCCTGTTTAACTGATGTTCAGCCCATGACCAGTCATTAATATTAGTTCTCCATCTCATGCAGCTGTTTTTCTGCTCCAGTACTTTGGAATCTTACATTACTCCACACCCCTCAGGTCAATTTATTGTGTTACATATTAAATTGCCTTTTTGATTTTAATCATTAGCTGTCTTTTTTAAGGTCTGTGTCCTCCCATGTATAATGCTGCTGCATGCACCTTCTGCACTGGTTATCTTTAGTGAAACATTATGTACTGTAATTAAAGATACTTCTAAAACAAATAAATATAAAGAAGAGTTCAGCACTGCCTTGCAATAAAAAATAAAAATCTTTCATTGCAATTTTTTTGTTTGCTTTTTTTTTCTTCGTTTGTTTGATTTTTTCTCCCCCCCCATGAGCTTTGGCCTGTTTTTACGCATAGCCAATCTGTTATTTTCAGAAATAAAAAGTAAAAAATGGTACAATGGTAATACCAGAAGTTATGGGAAGGTTGTCACAGGTCTAACGACAGAAACTGGGTGAGGCTGAGGCATTATGACGCTAGCAGGGACAGACTTAATGGAAAAGTACCATGCTGTCTTTGTACTTTTTCATTTCTCTGTAACCTCAGAATTTTCTGAGAAATACAAAATAAAATATAGTATAGTATACCTTGGTACAACAATAAAAGTATTAGCATCTAACCAGAATCTAAATATAAAAAATATAGTTTATAAATAAATTATGGTTAAGTACAAATGACAGTATTAGAAGCGATCATTTTACTGCATACGATTTATGGTTCAGAATAGTACAGCACCAGAATGTATAAAGCAATATGGCTCTAATTGGAACTTTTATTTTTAATATATTTGACATTCTGAGGAGAATACTATGGTGGCCACCGTAGAATACCCGAGTTAACACATCAGCTCCATTAATATCAGTGTATCATTAAATCAGGTTCTCAGGCAAACATACATGCAAATGACATGGCTTAAAAATTAACTGTAATTTCTAACAACCTCTAACTTTAAGGAATAGTAATGAAGTAATGTATCTCAGAACTAATGTATCTCAATGCAGCTTTTCTGTTACAATATACTGAGATTTTTTAAAGTAACACAACTTAACTTTTGGCCCTCTATCATAAAACAGCAAATTACTTGCAGAGAAGCATTGTTTTGCTAACTATGTGAGTTGTACTTTGGCCTTGTTTTACTGGGTGGATGAATCTGATGGATGGAGGTATACTGGTGTACCTATGCTTACATGTGACCGCCCCCCACCTCAAATTAAATATATAACCAAAGAAAGATATGTCTTACAAGCAGGAAGGTAACACATATGCCTACCTTTCTGCAGGCTTCAGTTCCAACGTTCAACACACCTGTCAGTTATTTTCAAATAACCCTGAAGTCCTTAATAAGCCAGTTCAAGTGTGATTGATTGTGGTTGGAGCTGAACTCTGCAGGACAGTATAGCTCTCTGGGAAGCAGGGTTGAAGACCTCCTCCAGCTCATGATGCTGTTTTTCTGCTCCAGTAACTGTTATTTTATACCCCACACCCCTCAGGTCACTTCATTGTGTTACATATTAAAACGTCCTTTTCTAATCAGTAGCAGTGCTTTCTAACATCATAAGTGCAACATCACACAACATCACACTTCAACGCATAGTGAGAGCAGCTGAGAAGATCGTTGGTGCCTCTCTCCCCCCCCTTCAGGACATCTACAACACCCGTCTCACCCGCAAAGCCCTCTGCATTGCAGGTGATCCCACCCACCCGACACACAGCTTCTTCAGTCTGCTGCCATCAGGGAGGAGACTGCGGAGTCTCCAGGCCAGGACCAGCAGACTGAAGGACAGCTTCATCCATCAGGCTGTCAGGAAGCTGAACTCCCTCCCGACCTTGCCCCCCCCCCCCTCTTTTGCCCCACGCACCACTGAACTCTGACCATCTGACGGACTCTCCCACTCCCCCCTAACAAATACACACACACACACACTGTCACTTTAAATCAGTCTGAATAAGCTCTTTTGCACGACAAATCTTTTTGCCACTACAATCACTATTTCTCACTGTTGTTAATTTAATAGTTGAACTCTATCTGCCATATGCCTTGTGCTTTATATATATATTTTTTTTACTTTTTACCTTATTTGTATATTGTATAGTTGTATTTTGTATTTAATCTGTATTTATGTTATCTGTATGCACCCAAGGGTCTGAGAGTAACGCAATTTCAATTCTCTGTGTGTATGTCCTGTACATGTGGAAGAATTGACAATAAGCAGACTTGAACTTGAACTTGAGTGTTCTTAGGGCGAATCGTATTTTATTGTGCAGCATTTTTAACAGGTCACTGAACAATCCCTGGTGTGTATGTAAACCAAAAATTAAACATCTCTTGAAAATGTATAAACTTTAATGATGAGAAAAGTGAGGAATGTGAGTGACAATGATGCAGTTATACGCAATCTTCACATGCTTGCTTGTATCTTCTGCATTTTTTAAAAAAACATTCATGTTCCAGTGGAAAGTCAAATAGTTCCATCCACCTCTTCTCTCGCTCTCTCTCTGACTCTATTCTCATAATTTTCCACTTTTTTTTCATGGAGTATGTCTCTTTAAAGGAATAAAAGCAGTCCTTTCTGGGTGGAAGGACGAGACAATATAGTGTGGATTCTAATACAGCTTAATTGTATCCAAGAGATACCTGTCTGTCAACCCTTACCAAAAAGTAGTATACTTCAGGTTTATTTTAGTAAGTATACTTAAGTGAAAGTTCAAGTATATTTTTAAGTATACTTGATGTAGTAAGTATTACAAAATCAGGGACTTGTCCTATACTTGTAAGTGTACTATTTCAATACTCCTTGGGACTAAATTGGCCCACTTTCTAGTATATAAAAGTATACTTTTAAGTATGCTTTAAGTATAACAGTAGTCAACTTTGAGTACACAACTAGTTTACATCAAAATGTTTAGTTTGTACTGCAACTATACTAAAAGTGAACTAGGTATACTGATAGTTTACTAATTAAATACTTGTAGTAGCATTTTTAGTACACTTTGAAGTATAGTCTCAGTAAAATACTAGTTTAGTAGTTTTATACTGCAAGTATACTCGTAAGTTTTCTTTAAGTGAACGTTACATCATACTTGAAGTATACTACTATGTCCTTATTTAGGTATTAATTTGTATATATTTTGTTACATGAATGCTGAACATAAAAACAACAAAGAACAGGTGGATCTGCGTGTAAAAAAACCTGTTTTATTCTAGCTTCATGCATTTTTTAAACACTTGAATGTGGATAAATTTCATAAATAAAAAATAAAGAAATAAACAACATTTTGAACAAAAAGCTGAAAAAAGACTATGAATTGGATTCAGAATGATAATCAAAACATAGATAAACTCGATCAGCACCCCAAAGCTTGACAGTTATTATTACCTCTTCATTGGTCGACATTTTATTCCATAATGTTACACAGTTTTGATACTGTTTTATGTCTGATGATCGTTAGAATACATGTGGAAGCATCTGTTGTTTCGGTTTCTTCTTCACTTGTGTTTTTTGGAAATTCTGTACAGAAGATGTGTACTAGCGCTCCCTACAGTATAACAATGAAAACACAGATTCTAGGAACACAAGTATAGCTCAAATATATTTAGACTTTTTCTAAGTATAAGTCAAGTATACTTAAATGTCATTTTAAGTATATTTCTGAGAAGTACATAAAGCCCATTTCTGAGAAGTACATAAAAAGTAGACTAAAAGTATACTTTCCTATTTTTAGTTTAAAAGAAGTATACTAATAGCACACTTAAGGGCAATTAGTTCGTAAACTCATTAATTAATCAATTTAGCTAGTACTTTTATGAGTACATATTCATTTGTCATTCAACATTTGAAGGAAAAGAAGAAATGATGACATTACGTAAAGAGAAATTGAGAGGTTGTAAGTTCAGTGTTGCCAGTAATGTGGACACTTTAAGAAAAAATACACAGCATTCCAAAGCAGTACTTGAATCAAACAATAATCCTCTGTGTTTGTGAGGTATGCTAAATTGCTTTAAATGTCAGTGCTAAAAGTACAGACCAATGCAGAAAACACTCAGGGTGCATTTAGAATGTGTCCAAAGCTGTTTCGTTTAGGACGTTCAGTTAAATGTTTACAATGCTTTGTGAAATGCAGAAACCGTGGAGAATTGGGTTGCACTGCAATTTCTGAATGGCTTTATTGTTTTCTACACCACTATATGCAGACTTCAAATCTTGTGTGATAAAGTGAAAGGAACAATACATGCGTAACTGAAAATAAGTATTCATGATTGTAGTAAACATAAAAATTTGGGAAATTCTGGGGTGTGGTTTTCATTCATATTTCATTCAATTTCAAACACATAAAAGGAACGTCCTTCCTTTTAACCCCAAAACATATCAAAATAGAACTGAATTCAATAAAGCTAGGATCTGAGTTATTGTAAATGAGTTTGACATAGGCACGCATGCCATCTAGTGGTTTCATTTAGCAACTTCAATTGAGACAGAGAACAAGGAACAACCAAGTTCTCTCTCCAGTGTTTTCTTTGTTCTCCATTGTGATGACTGATTGGCTAAATCTAAGCCTCCACCTGTACAAGTCGGTCACAAATGCCACGACTAAAATCATTAAGAACCTAAACCAACGGCCTAGTGAGAAAAACATCTGCAATGTCATGTGCTAACTGTGATGCTTGTTATGTTGTTGTCAATACTAAGCACAGTGAAGTCCAAGAAAACAGAGCATTAGACAGGAATCCTTGAGACAGCTGATCCTAATTTGGGCATGAGCATTGCTGGTGTCATTTCTGTGACAACAAACTCTATTTAAAGTCAAACAGACTTCAAAGGTTCAGTTATAATGTGTGATTTAAACGTAATAAGTGTGAGGACTGGAGACCAAATAACATTTATAGAAGCCTGTGGGTATAATTTGATTGATTATTCATTATTAATGAATTCATTATTTCAGTTTATTTAATTTGATCTATTTATATAAAAGTATTTATTTATATATAAAATCCAAAATCCAATTAACAAAAAAATAAACACACACACACACACACACACACACACACACAACACACACAGTATAATGCAAGTTTAATTGTGCTCTTTGTCAGTGGCGTTCAGAGTAGCATGAGAAAACGGTATGACTTCAACTAGACCTCTTACAGTTCTTATAACTGATTGTACACTATAATTTTTTTTTAGTTGTTAATAAAACAAATATTACTGGAATATGTTTTACAAGAAAATGCTATTTCAGTATTTCTACTTCAAAATTTCATGTTTAATTCAGTGTATTACTTAGTATTTCTTTGAAATTAACTGTGAAATTTTCTGAGTGAAAATTGTTTCTACACTAATTTTATAGTGTGTTTGACAAACAGCCACATGTCCTGTATGGGAATAATGTTTCAGGGTTCCTGCCTCCATTTGGGATTCCAGTTAAAACTTTTGGCCACTTTTTGTCCAAATTTTCAGAGCCCAAAACACCAATCACCAAACACAACAGCACATGTACATTGTCAGCTTAACTTGCTTGGAGAGACATTCCCAACCAAAAAAACATCTCACACACACACATGTGTCCGGTTACAGTACAGTAAACTAATTTGCACAATGACTTTGTCATTAACAGTAAGCTGTTTTCCATCTTGCACACATGAACATACAGGAAAGAATGCATTTCTCTTTTTTACACCTGTCTTATGTTGCAGTGAAGTCTTCATATCACTCATTTCCCTTCTCAGCATCGAATGTCATTAGCTGAGGTCTTATCACTCTTCCATAATGCTCTTGTCCCTTTGCTGTCCAACTGGGGTATTTTTAGCTCTGAAACAACTGGGCTCCTAAAAAAGGGTTAGAGGAACACTGCTATGTAAGGTATCCTGCCTGCTCTCTCCCATCCTATTACCAGCACAATCCACCGGCCACTCTTTGTCAGGAGAGAAGGCAGAGAGTCAAGGGTTTGCCTGAAGAAAGCTGAATTTTTTTCGGAAGAAGGGTACGCAAACCATCGGAAAGAGCGGTGGAAGAAGGCCTGGACGGTTTCCACTGTCATTATTTCTGTTATCAACTCTTGACTTATAGTCCTATTTCTCACACTACTAGACCAGAGCTCTCTTAAACCTAGTGGAGCTGCATGAAGAGCCACCATTTCTATTTGGAAAGGTCTTAAGTTACTAGTATAGACCATGCAGATCACCTGGATCCTGCTGCTTGCCTCTCTGGGCCTCTCTACCCTGGCTGGTAGTGAGAAAGGCCTCGAATTCCCACGTTATGATGGCAAAGATCGTGTCCTGGACATAAATGAGAAGAACTACCGCAAAGCCCTGAAGAAATACGACATGCTGTGCCTGTTTTACCACGCTCCTCCGCCAACTGCAAAAGAGCTGCAGAAACAGTTACAAATGACTGAATTAGTGCTGGAGGTAAGAGAGGACAAGACAAGAATGAATGTAGAGTGTAAGATATAAGACTGAAAGGATCTCAGAGAGAGTTATTTGGAGCAAAGCTTTTGAACGGGATTGTGCAGTAAACATGATTACTGTACTGTGTTTTTAAATAATTAAAAGATTCAGTATTCAGTATGAAATTTTGGAGTAAATGGGTTGCAGGTATGAAATGTAATAATAAATATAAATGTAACAGAATATAGGTTCAAATAAATTTTTTGTATGTCCTATGTAATAGCAGCTTAGAGGCCCACAGGCTGCAGCTCACTGACATGTCTAACTTCATATCCCTTTTTCACTTCTGTAATTATCTGGATTAAAAAAGCGGACATCATCAGTCACCATGTCAATCAGGCACTTCATGTTCAGTACACCTGATAGCTTCTAAGGGCCTTCTGAATGTGGGCAGTAGAGTATTGGCTTTTAAAATTCAGTCATTTAAACTACTCGCATCATGATGAAAGTAGAACACTGAGGGTATTTATGGAACAAGAACACTTCAAAAATGATTACACAAGTGTGCCCTCCTTAAGTCTAAATTCATGGCTCACGGGTTCACTATCTAGACAATGTTGCCAGTGTGACTCAGCGGTACTCCATGCACTTCTAATATTCACTGAAACATGCATAAATACATGTATATACATAGGTTATATATATTTTATTAGACTTTAATGTAGTTTATTTTATTTGACATTTTCCTTTGAGCTTCAGCTAATAGTAAATAAAAAAACACACACACAAAGAAACAAACAAATCAATACATAAAATGCTGTTATAGTGCTAATCATGATTTATTTTTCCACAGTTAGCTGCTCAAGTATTAGAGGAAAAGGATATTGGCTTTGGAATAGTTGACTCCCAAAAAGATGCTAAGGTTGCCAAGAAACTAGGTGAGGCTAAAACTTTGGGTGTGATATTTGAATGAGAATGTCATCATTGAAAGGTTAATGTACAAAATTAACAGTAAAAATACAGAAAATGTTCGTTCAAACTGAATTACCTAATTAAATAAATGTTTAACAATTATTTTGACTATAAATGTTTAACAATTATATTGTTATAAATGTATTTATGGAATTTACAGGCCCCATGAAGTATTAAGATAAGATGTCAAACATTTTACAAACACTTTTCAGCCATCTATCTTCATTGCATCTTAGTCCAGGATAAGCATGCCCTTAAAACATCTCCTAAAATCCTCAGTAAATATCCCAGTAAAACAAATTTTAGAACAACATCAATGACTTTTGGGAGATTTGCACGAATGGATGCCAATACATTGTACAGTAGGCTATATGCTTGTACAGTGCACTTTTTACTGCAATGATGAAAGTCCATATGTTTCATTGGAAGGTTTGCATGAGGAAGGCAGCATCTATGTCTTTAAGGAGGACCATGTGATTGAATTTGATGGCCTGCTCGCTGCCGACACTCTTGTGGAATTCCTTCTGGATGTAAAGAATCTGTATTTATCATCAATCTAGACATCTAATTGTTGTAGTGCTTTTATATGTCATTTCAACTTTCGGCCGCCCTCTCTCCCTCATACTTTAGCTGATGGAAGATCCGGTTGAGATAATTGACAATGCTCAGGAGTTGCGAGCTTTTGACCGTATGGAAGAAGACATCAAACTCATTGGTTTCTTCAAAAGTCGTGACTCTGAACGTAAGTATGTGTGCGCAGGCTATGAGGGACAATTATATCCTTCAGCTGCGGTTATCTGATCTCTGCACTTTCCAAACACATACCTAGTATGCAATAAATTAATACCATGCAATAAATGTTAACACATTCATTTTTAAATGTCTGTACATTCCAGTTATGTTTTTTAAATGCACTATGAAACCTTATAAGCTCTCTTGAGCATTGTAGGCTACTACTCTTTGAAGCTATAGTTGACATTTAGAGGTCATTTATTTCAAGTCACCACTCTGGTATAGGCTACAAAAATAAAGGTTCCAGTTACGATCGAAAGGGAATTTACAGTTTTGTTGCAGTTGCCTTTTAGTAAACAAAGAAACAAACAAATGCTTGTTTGTTTTAATTTTCTCTCTTTTCCTCAGATTATCTTGCATTCCAAGAGGCAGCTGAACAGTTTCAGCCTTTTATCAAATTTTTTGCCACCTTTGAGAAATCTGTGAGTATGGCATTTTTTTTAATATTCTGTTTATGTTCAGAAGATCTTTAGGCTATGATTGTGCCATTATTATCTTTTGGGGACTGGAGAATTCTCTGAAAACCACTGATGGTAGACATGTTGTTTTAATTGCTGAATTTCAGGTTGCAAAAGAGCTGACTCTGAAGATGAATGAGGTGGACTTCTATGAGCCCTTCATGGAGGAACCAGTCACCATTCCAGACAAACCACACTCAGAGGAAGAGCTGGTGGCCTTCATATCTGAACACAGACGGTAATCAGCAAAAGCTAATCTAATGATATTCTGAAGGATGGATAGACATATATTTGATACTGATCTCATATTCATACTGATGATATGTGTTGACCTCCACAGACCAACTCTAAGAAAGCTCAGGGCAGAAGACATGTTTGAGACCTGGGTGAGCAATATTTTTGTAAATCAAAATTTTATGGAATTGTATGATTGTTATATTTTATATGACTATAATAATTTATTGCACGACTTTCTTGAAAACTTTCTTCTGAATGGTCAATCGCATTATCTAGTTGTCAGATACTTCCTAATACCATCCATGGCAATGCACTATATATCAGTCTGCTCATGTAATAAGTGGAGCAGTGAAAGTCAGCTTTATCACAAAATAAAGTCCCGTTGCGGAGCAGAGGGATACCTGTGGATATAATAAAGCACTGACACACTGATGTTCTCTTTTGCAGGAGGATGATTTGAATGGAATTCACATTGTAGCCTTTGCAGAAGAGGAGGACCCTGGTATGTACAATTTCAGGGCACCTCTTCATTCCTTATAAAGCCAAATTATATTCATTTAGTGTGAGCATCATCAAAAGGACTTGACCTTAAATATGGTTTTCAGATGGTTTTGAATTCTTGGAGATTTTGAAGGAGGTGGCCAGAGACAACACACACAATCCAGACTTGAGTATTGTGTGGATCGACCCAGACAACTTCCCACTGGTGACTAAAATAAGTCTGGATAGATGCATGACAATATATTGAGTCAGTAATGCTGTAATGTGAAATGGATGACAAAAATTGAAAAAAAAAAATATTTCTTTCTTTTGAACCACTCTTAATATTCACGTTTCCTTTCTTAGCTCATTCCTTACTGGGAGAAGACTTTCAAGGTTGACCTCTTCAGACCACAGATTGGTGTAGTTAATGTTACAGATGTAAGCGCATTACTTTAATTTTTATCCCAATGTGCTGAATTCATTATGAAAGCCCTCTTTCTCATGCTTGGATCTGTTCCACTGTCATGTCCTTTATGACAGGCGGACAGTGTCTGGTTGGAGATATCTGATGATGATGAGTTGCCGTCACCCGAAGAGCTGGAAAACTGGATAGAAGATGTGCTCTCTGGAACAGTCAATACAGAGGATGATGACGATGACGATGATGATGACGACGATGACGATGACGATGACGATGATGAAGACGACGACGACGACGAAGACCACCATGGTGATGGTGATGATGATGATGATGATGATGATGATGATGATGATGATGACGATGACGACGATGATGAATGATTCATATACTGTGAACTTCAAACAAATCTGCTGAAAGAACTGGTCTTTTACAGCTAAATTGTTTTGTACATTTTGTACATCAGTGGATAAACTACAGTGTTCTTAATGTTAAATTGAAATTACACACGTCAAAATGTCTCTTATTTATATAGGTGAAAATCATTTATTTTAATCACCTCTAAACTGGAAATTGATTAAGGGATTCAAATGAAACACTGTGGTGTAATTTTGTCAAGGCATTATATATTGCTCTCCTGTACATTTTCTACTGTAATCAATCACACAAGACAATAAAGTTTACAACTGGAAAGTGTGTTCCTATTTAACCATGTAAGACCTCATGGGCTTTCATATCTATACGATTTGACACACATTGCCAGAACAGACAGTGACCTGGGTGGTTAGAATCCTTGATGATTTTAGCAGCTCTGCATCATCTGAGGTAGATGTCATGCAGAGAAGGGAGAGCAGTCCTTGAGATGTGCTCAGCTAAGCACACCACTCTCTGCAGGGCTTTGCAGTCCTGGATAGAGCAGTTCCCATGCCACACTGAGATACGCTGAGTAAGTATGCTTTCTATGGCCCCTGTACAGAAACTTTTCAGGATTGCTGGTGAGATCCTGAATTTCCTCAGCAGTTGCAGATGGTACAGCCATTGTATGACTTTATTCACCTGAGCTTGTGCGTGTACAGTCCAGGTCAGACTTTCAGAGATGTTTACTCCAAGGTATTTAAAGCTGCTCACCTTCTCCATGGGGGTCCTGCCGATCATGAGTGAATGAATGAATGATTGAATGAATGAGGAATGTATATAGCTCTTTATTATATACTACTGTAC
This sequence comes from Sinocyclocheilus anophthalmus, assembly GCA_018155175.1. Taxonomy (NCBI): domain Eukaryota; kingdom Metazoa; phylum Chordata; class Actinopteri; order Cypriniformes; family Cyprinidae; genus Sinocyclocheilus; species Sinocyclocheilus anophthalmus. The sequence continues at coordinate 219,160 of JADLZN010007369.1, forward strand.
ACCCAAAGCACTTTACATTCATATCAGGGGACTCTTCTCACCCACCACTTGTGTGCAGCATCCACTTGGATGATGCAACGGCAGCAACAGTACAAGGGTGCCAGTACGTGCACCATACATTAGCTATAGATGGAGAGGAGAGAGAGTGATAGAGTCAATTCAGTGGATGGGGATTATTAGGAGGCCATGATTGATAAGGGTAATATGGCTGTGGGGAGTAGATCTGCTGCTGTCTTTTCCTAAAGTCTACAGTCAGCTCCTTGGTTTCCTGTTGTTGGAGATGAGGCCCAGAACCACCATGTAATCAGCAAATTTGCCAATAGAAGTGGAGCTGTGAGAGGACATGTAGTCGTACTGTATGTGTAGAGAGAGTATAGATCAGGGGACTCAGGACACAACCCTGTGAGGCTGGAGGTGGAGGTGAACTATACTCTCACTACCTGCATGGGGTCTGCCTGTGAGGAAGTCCTGTTTTTGATGAGTAGACCTTCATAACCAGTGACATTTTTAACCCTTGTGCTGTGATGAGAATCCCTTTCCTAATTTGGTAACCACAGGAAAAAACAACCAGTCTTTTAAAAATTGCTTGTAAATCTCTCATTATTCTATATTATCACCAAATTTTGGATTAAATCTTTTTGTTAACTTGCTTTCTTTTAATTAGCACAGGTTTTGATTGATCGTAGGCCTTACTGAATATATGGTTTGGCAATGTCATTAAAAAAATTGAGTGCAGACTCCTCCAGATCCGTGAGCCCTCGGATTATCAGTTCCAAAAAGAAATACAAAATCTGTGCTACTTAAAAGAGAACCGGTTGTTAAAAAAACTAAACCGATATATGATAATAACATATAAGCCATACACACACACACACACACACAACACACACACACAAACATCGATATATATACATATTACATATATATGATTAATATATATATATTATACAGTATATATATAATACACAAATACAAATCAATAGGTTTTAGTCCAGTGCGATAACATTAATTAGCATTTTCGGTGAAAAGAATACCCTCTGTGTGTCAAAATGACCGGAACACAACATGAGGATTAAAAATGTATGATTAAAAACCTGCAAGCTGCTCAGCGCAGGATCTCAGAAAGTGGCCAGAAATACCATCAGGGCCAGCTGCTTTTCTGATGTTCACTGGCTTCAGTGCCCTCCAATCCTCATCCGATCCTCTTTATGGAGTTTAATTTTACTTAAGGAGCTGTTGAGAGGTGTGTTGATAACTTAATTTGGAATGCACTGTGAAACATTGACTCTCTTTATCAAACGTTTTAAGTCAAAATACATTTCTTTAAATTAAATTGCTTCTATGTAAACAGTGTTTATTGTGTGAAGATTATTACCATTGTGGATAAAGGCTGATGATCAGTAATTAATTACAAATGAATCAACACTCAAAGTATATTTTATTATACTGCATTCTCAATAAGCTATGATAATGACATATAGGGTGTATTTTAATAAAACTTTTGTTTTTTTAATCTATGAATTGCATTAGAATAGCAAAATATGTCTTTTTGTATCTACATAGTATATAGCATAATAATAATAATGCCCAAAAATATGCCAAAATGTCCATCTTGGTGAGTTTTCACTTTAAACACAGTCAGTTAGCTATGTCTTAAGTGAACGTTGGAAAATGTTGGATAAGTAATCGAATGCTAATCAGTATATTAGATCTGGACATTCTATGACAGCATCTTATAAACCTGCTGCTATCTGTGTCATTAATGTTAATCAAACATCAAAAGAAAATGAGAGAATTATTCACTGCTCTTCACTCAATATCTTTCATAACTTTGTTATGAATCAAATTATATTTAATTTATATGGGGAAATCTATGCAGTGTTTTATTTTTATATTTTATTACTTTACTTAATTTCTGTATAGGCTATTATAGCCTAAATTGTTTATTTTATTTGTATATTTTTTCTATTGTATTTGCACTATTGCAGGTAATTTACTTTGGAGTAAATCTGCAATATTTCTCCTTTATAAATGTAACACTGATAAGCAAAGCAAACTGATTTGTGGCTTGTAATGGGTTATGGCTTGGATTATTGATAATTCCTGACAAAATAATTGGGATGGGTTTGTATGATAACATAAGACAATGACAATGGGAAAATAAATACTGTAACATAGCCAGAAAATGTAGGAATAATAAAAAATATCATTGTTCATTATGATTAAATACAAACGAAATCATATATTATCCTTTGCAGAAAAGGTTTATTTTCTCTTTCTGCTTAAACAAAAACATGGTCAAGAGTAAGGTTTATAAATATGTTAGGGAGGATTAATGAGCTTATATTTTACAAACACAGATCATTGTGTTAATGATGATGCACACACAATAAAAAAATTAATGTAAAAATACCTTATTCACAATTTAAATACCACACAAAAGAGAGGCAAAATACAAATAACAATTTATTAATCACAAAGAAAGGCTGGTTATTCTTGAAACATATTACCCCTTTTTCTTTCAAACATATAAAAATGGTAGAAATCAAACAATGTTTTTAAAATGTAGAATGAAGACCAAAAAGAAGCATGTATAGTAAGGGGGACTTCTAGTCTCGTGATAGTTTGCTGATGGGGTGGATTCATTTAAAGGACAGCCAAATGGAAGGGCAACCCGGGTCCTTTAAACTAATTTACCCCATAAGCAAGATGAAGGGTGAAGACAATTCTAGCAAGCTGTTAGATTAGAATTTTTATAAAATGCAGTGATACACAATCTTCTAGCCTATAATGATACAGTACAGCATTCTATATGAAGCACAGACTTTATTAGAGCCACAGAAATACAAACGTTTGGTTGATAAAATGCACAATGCACAATCTTCCAGCCTAGGATGAAGTCATTATGTACATTAACAATAATTTGAGGCAAATATAATGTGATTTAATGGAAAATTATGGCGGACTGTCAGGCGAACAGTGTATTGTACTGGTTAATGATGATGATGATGATGACGACAACAACAACAACGATGTTTAGATACTGTGAACCTCAAACAAATCTGCTAAAAGAACAATTCTATGTCTTTTACGTTTTCATTTATTTTAATCACCTCTAAACTGGAAATTGTTAAAGGGATTCACATGAAATACTTGTAATTGCTGTCTTGTAATTTTGTCACTGGAATGTATATTACTCTACTACACATTTTCTACCATAATCACTCATTTACAATAATAAAACTTTACAACTGGTTAGTAAGTGTAGTCATATTTAATGATGTAAGGCCTTATGGGCTTTCAGATTTATACGATTTGACAGGACATTTGACAGATTTGATTAGTCAAATCCGCTGCAAAATATATTCTGATCTAAAATCTGATTCTGAATTTAGCAATGATCAATGAACTTTATAGAAAATCCAGTGAACAGTGTCTGTTTAAAAATTTGGTTCAAGTATTACTTAATCAATTATTAAAATAAACAGATCTTTTTTTTAGTTAGATTGACACTAAAGAAGGTTGGGTTGACAGGTGTCAATATAGAATGCATTGTGAAAATATTTACTCTCTTAATCAAACTGTTTAAGTCAATATAAAAGTATTTAAATTGCTTCTGTACAAACAAAGTTTATATTACCATTGTGGATAAAGGCTGATTATCAGTAATCAAAATCTGTCAGTGTTGTGACGAGTCGGCTGCCTCCCCCCTAATTTTTATAATCACCCCGTCCCTTAATCGCCGCCCTTCGGCCATCACTAGTTTAATTCAGTATTCAATGTTTAATGTCAAATTGTTTAATTGTTTAATTCAATTTATTGTCAATGTTAATAAGCTCTTACAAGATAATGACATGTAGGGGTGTATTTAAAAAAATTGCAATATATTACTTGCAAGTATGGTCCATCAAAGAAGAACTTATTTTATTTGTTTCATTATGAAAACATGGAAATATATATATATAAATATGCATATGAATCTTTCCCCCCCTAAGAGTATACTGCATAAGAGACACCCTCTTGAAACCTATAATGCATTCTAATAACCATATTCTTAAATCTCGCTACACAATGTTGTACATGATTTTGCTCCACAACGCACAAGATTTTTTCAATGCTTATTTATTGATTTGAAGACCAATTTGAAGAGAATACAGATAAAATAAAATATAAGTTCAGAACATGTAAATGTAGTACAAATAAAAGTAACTGTGGAGCAGGATGACTGTAGATCTCACAGGTCTTTAGCACAAATATAGCCCAGTGAAGTTGAACAGGGTGAATCATTCCAACGGTTAGCTGTAGGGTGGAAATAGGAAATGAAATAAGTTATTCTGATCATTATAGTGTGGTAGAAATAAAATAAAACAGTATGTTCAACTTAAGGCATTTTTGCAAATGAGCCATTGTGTTATTGTATGACATGAAAATATATTTCAAAACAAAACAAAAGACTGCATTCTTACAGCTCCAGTTGAGCTCCCCGCAGTTCTCAGTACCCAGATTGTTAGGTTCTCCAGAGCCCCAGTAGGTAAAGTCATATGGAGTTCCATCACTCCACACCCACTGTCCTTCCTAAAGAGCAAAGTCAGTTATTATAAGAGTGCACTACTGTACTCAGATTCCATAAAAAGAAAATTTAGCTTGGCTCTGAAAAAGTCAAACCATCTTCATTACAAACTTTAGAGATTTCAGTCTAGACAAACAAACTTTAGGCCACACAGCTTCACTTACTTGTTCACCATCATGAGCACCAATCCAACAACGTGTGGAAGAAGAAGGCAACAGACTCAGGAGTAAATCTTGTTCAATTTTATTATGCACAGATGCAAGATTTGCATCAAAACTTTGGCAGTTTCTCTAAAGAGATAGATTTTTTTATTGTCAATACACAATCTAATTTTTTTTAGCATAAAGCATAAATTACTTTTTAAACAACATTTTTAGTCATTTTCCAACATAGTCGGGTCTGATTGATTATATACTCAGTATTCATTTTCTGTCAAATTTAGTTGCAGAAAAGGAATCTTTACTTTAAAAATAATAAAAATCATCTTGTTGTAACTAACACTTTACCTCTGCTGTGATCCAGTTAGCCGACTGAGAGAAGAACTTGTAGCATCTGACTCCAAAATTTGTCCATCCATAGGGGCATTTTTCAACTACATCAACTGTATATCAATTGTATGTTATGCAAATATCAGTCAGTGGAATATCATACGTTTCCTACTATTCCTCTCCAAAAGGATACAAAACATCAAAGGTTTGACAGAACAAGCTTTTAAAATGGATTAACAAGGGTTTGTACAAATAAATGTCTTGTTTACCTTCTGCATTCCCCATGGAGAACACAATAAAAAGAAGCAGATTTCTCAGCATCGCCATGATGAACCTGAAAATCAATAAGCATTTAAAGTTAAATGTCTGCATTCAAATACTGCATACTTTGGATTCTCAATGTATTTTAAAGACAAAAATACTTTAAGAAGAAAAGTTTTTCAGTAGGTCTGTAAGCCAAAAACTCACCTTGGTTTTCAGATCGTTGCCTTCAGAATCTCAGAGGATGATTTTGTGAAGTTCCAGAAAGAGCCCTGCTTTTATACTTTACTTGATGTCAAGTGTGTATAAGTCACAAGGATGACACAGGATGTCGTTGTTTGATCTGTGGACTTGAGTACACATAAAATAAAAATCAAATATGGGAGAATGGGGTAAGACGAGCCTGTCTAAAAATACAATATTAGCCTAATTAAATATTGGAAAATAATATTTGAAATATGTGTTTGAAATATATTAAGTTAAATGTTAGTCCCCAAACTGTGAGAAGATAAAGGCGAGGAAAAAAAAGCCTTTTGTCAGGTGACATTACACTCATGAGAATCGAAGTGCATTATGGGTAATAAGTCCCAGGTCTATTGAGATGTTGCAGAATATAATGCAGTCCAATGTTGACTGCATCATCCACAGACATGTTTGCAAACTGAAGAGGATCTAGCAAGGGTCCAGTGATGTCCTTCAGATAGGCCAGGACCAGTCTCTCAAGTGATTTCATGACCACAGACGTGAGAGCGACAGGTCTATATTTGTTAAGGCCAGTGATTTTGGGTTTCTTTGGAATGGTGATGATGGTGGAGCGTTTGAAGCAGGTAGGGACTTCGCATAGCTCCATTGATCTGTTGAAGATCTGTTTGAAGATGGGGGCCAGTTGGTCAGCACAGGCTTTTAAACAGGCAGGTGAAACACCATCTGGGCCTGAAGCTTTCTTCTGTTTTCTGAAGACCTGCTTCACATCCTCTACACAGACCTTAAGCGCACTGTTGAATGGTGGGAGAGGGAGGGAGGGAGGGGGGTTGCAGGAGGGGTAGGTGTATATTTGAAGAGCAGATCAGAGTGGGTGTGGGGTGTGAGACTAGGCTTTTCAAACCTGCAGTAAAACCCATGGATCAGTCATGAAAATTATTATCGTATAGCTGATCAACAAATAATTATTGATTGCTTATTAATATGATCATGGTAAGTAACCATGCTTTCGGTCATTAATTTAATGATTTTTACCAAATTTAAATTAGATAAAACTATTTAGGTCCACTTAACATTAAGGTTCACAGGTAACTAATATTGGAATTAAAAAAACAATAACAACAAAAACGAACTGTTATTTAAGGTGGTAGAGGAGGATAGAAATGACATCGGCAAGAGAGTAAGAGCAAAACTAATTGTGACTTAACTCACACTTGAAAAAGCTCTGCTGTGTGGTGTGGTCTGTTTGTACAACAAAGATACAGATCTGAGAAAAGATGTTCACCGAAAAACCAGCAAGACCAACAAAACTTTATTTATGCTAGCAGCAATCCATGACAGTCAATGATAATGGAGATAATATTATTTGTTAAAGTCAACATTTAAAGAAATGTTAATTATTTAAATAATTATTAAATATTTGCAAAACGGCGCATCCAACGGCCTCTGGCCTCGATCTAAAGGTTTTTGTCAGCATTTTGTGAAGATTCAATCTAAGACTTTAGGATGGTTTGAGTATATTTTCAACAAAATACATAATGGAAAATATGCTCTAGTCTAGGCCATTTGATTGAAAACTTCAAAAGCTGAAGTGTGGGATATGGAAGGATATTCCGGACAATTTTCGAAAGGAATTGCAAATTGTATTTTGAATTGCATTTTCCACATGTGGATGCATAAATTGTGACATAACCCAAACGCAATTGTAAATCTTTTATTACCGTTTGCATTTTCGCGAATGCACAGTGACTAGTTTGTGAATTCCTGCATTACATGTAAATAAGAAATAAAGTGAATTTGTGCGTTTTAATGTGTTTAACAGACAAAAGCCTTCCAAAACTATATACATGGTTAAACAACCCACAGAGTGATAATTCTAATAAACATTAATGTGTTCATCAGTAGTTGATGCAATGGTGAAACACTTCTTAATCCTGAAATGATTTCTGTAAATCCAGTGGTCAAATGGCCACCTGACTAGTGACTGCAGTTTCAAACATAGTCGGGTCTGATTGATTATTTGCTCAGTATTCGTTTTCTGTCAAATTTACTTGCAAAAAAGGAAGTTTTACTTTGAACACTTTACCTCTGCTGTGATCCAGTTAACTGAATGAGGGAAGAACTTGAAAATGTTTCCATCCATAAGGGCATTTTTCAACTAAATTCAAGTAAATAAACATAATAAATATTATAATAAATATTAATTACTTGAATATCATACATTTCCTCCTATTCTTAAAGCCACAAAACATCAAAGGTTTGGCAGAAAATCTTTTAAAATGAATTAACGAGGGAGTTTACCAATAAATGCCATGATGAACCTGAAAATGAATAAGCATTTAAAATGAAAAGTTTATATACTGACCACTGTGGATTCTCAATGTATTTGAAAGACAATGATACTTTTAAGTAAAGGTTACTGAGTAGGTCTCATTGTCAAAATCTCACCTTGGTTTTCAGATCGTTTCCTTCAGAATCTCAAAGGAAGATTTTGTGAAGGTCCAGAAAGAGCTCTGCTTTATATTTTGCTATATTTTTTTCTTTTGCAAGTGTGTATAAGTCACAAGGATCATACAGGATGTGATTGTTTGATCTGTGGTCTTATGTAAATGTAAAATAAATTCAAATACAGGAAATTGGGGTAAGATGAGACTGTCTAGAAATACAATATTAGGTTAACTAAATATTTATTGTACGTTCATTTTAAGGACATGGGGAAGAAATTAATTATGAATTATAGTCCTTTTTTATATATAAACTTTTCAGAAACATCCAGTGCTTTCTGTTCTAATGGTTTCATGTAGGAAGAAAGAACGACAATGTGTCTTGAACATGGCTAAGAACAAGAACACACTACTAACCACTAATGCAACTCAATCAGGCCCTTTTGCATATGCGTTAATTATTTAAATAAGAGACATTGTGACATGTACGTTCCTGGAAGAAAACTCCAATCAAGACATTTTTGGGAGATCAGAAACAGCACTTACTGATATAGAGAATAACTCCCAACAGGCCATTTGACCGACATGTAATATTTTTTTTAAATAATATTAATATTATGTCTTTCCATTTAATTTACTGAATACATTATACAAAACAGATTTATTTTATAAAGACATAATAATTTTTCCACAGTTTTTCCACACACTCCCACAGGCTATATTTATACAGTGGTGTGAAAAAGTGTTGGACCCCCTCCTGTTTTTTAATTTTTTGCATATTTTTCACACTTAAAAAATTCAGATCATCAAACAAATTTCAATATTAGTAAAAGATAACACAAGTGAACACAAGATGCAGTTTTTAAATGAAGGTTTTTTTATTATTAAGGGAAAACAAAATCCAAAGCTACATGGCCCTGTGTGAAAATGTGTTTGCCCCCTAAACCTAATAATTGGTTGGGCCACCCTTAGCAGCAACAAATCAAGCGTTTGCGATAACTTGCAAAGAGACTGTTACAGCGCTGTGGAGGAATTTTAGTCCACTCATCTATGCAGAATTGTTGTAATTCAGCCACATTGGGGGGTTTTCGAGCATGAACCGCCTTTTTAAGGTCTTGCCACAGCATCTCAATAGGATTCAGTTCAGGACTTTGACTAGGCCACTCCAAGGTCTTCATTTTGATTTTCTTCAGCCATTCAGAGGTGAACTTGCTGCTGTGTTTTGGATCATTGTCCTGCTGCAGAACCCAAGTTCGCTTCAGCTTTAGGTCACGAACAGATAGCCGGATATTCTCCTTCAGGATTTTTAGGTAAACAGCAGAATTCATGGGGTTGTTTGGTTTTGTGCCCTTTATCACAGCAAGTCTTCCAGGTCCTGAAGCTGCAAAGCAGCTCCAGACCATCACACTACTACCACCATATTTTACTGTTGGTATGAAGTTCTTTTTCTGAAATGCAATGTTACTTTTACGCCAGACGTAATGGGACACACAAGGGACCTTCCAAGAAGTTCAACTTTTGTCTCGTCAGTCCACAGAATATTTGTCCAAAAGTCTTGGGGATCATCAAGAATGATTTCTGGCAAAACTGAGACGAGCCTTAATGTTCTTTTTTCTCAGCAGCGGTTTTCATCTTGGAACTCTGCCATGAAGACCATTTTTGCCCAGTCTCTTTCTCATGGTGGAGTCATGAACACTGACCTTAACTGAGCACTGCGGCCTGCAGTTCTTTGGATGTTGTTGTGGGTTTTTTTGTGACCTCTTGGATGAGTCGTCGCGGTGCTCTTGGGGTAATTTTGGTCGGCCGGCCACTCTTGGGAAGGTTCTTCACTGTTCCATGTTTTTGCCATTTGTAAATAATGGCTCTCATTGTGGTTAGCTGGAGTCCCAAAGCTTTAGATATGGCTTTATAACCTTTTCCAGACTGGTAGATCTCAATTACTTTTTCTCATTTTTTTCTGAATTTCTTTGGATCTCGGCATAATGTCTAGCTTTTGACAATCTTTTGGTCTACTTCACTTTGTCAGGCAGGTCTTTTTTAAGAGATTTCTTGATTGCGAACAGGTTTGGCAGTAATCAGGCCTGGGTGTGGCTGGAGAAATTGAACTCGGGTGTGATAAACCACAGTTTTAACAGGGGGGCAAACACTTTTTCACACAGGGCCATGTAGTTTTGGATTTTGTTTTCCCTTAATAATAAAATCCTTGATTTAAAAACTGCATGTTGTGTTTACTTGTGTTATCTTTGAGTAATATTTAAATTTGTTTGATGATCTGAAACTTAAAAGTGTGACAAACATGCAAAAAAAATAAGATATCGGTATATATATATATATATATATATATATATATATAAAGCCAATAGATATGCCTACCTAAATATATTCTTTCACATCTCAAGTTCCACTTAAGTCACTTACCAAATTATCTGCAGAGTGATTTGTTGAGAAACCATAAATGCAATTCACACACCACACACACACACACCACACACACACACACACACACACACACCACACACACACCCACACACCCACACCCACTTTTATCTTTATTGGATGCCACAAGACAAGCAACAAAAACGGAATCCAAATACCTTGGGAGGTCAGTTTGCAAGATGACAGGTACATATGGCTAACATACATTCACAAGTCCTTATATTTATAACATTCAACACTCAAGGATAGACAAAACATCTTCTTTCCATATTTGCATACTCCCTATAGTGGCTGAAACTGAACAAAATTTTGCGAGTTTTTTTGCTTTCTTTTTTTGCAATCCACTCAACCTTAAATCACATTCTTGTGCACATGACCTAAACTTCCAAATACTAGGGTAATTAACTTACAATGATAGTCAAGTTGATGGATGGCTTCAACCAATGGCTGATATTTCAGCAGTTTGGAAAGATAGCAGGTATCAAAATACAGATCAAAACAACAGCCAACCTCAATGACAAATACAGAGTTCAAAGCCTTGTTTACGATCACAATGTCCGGAGTGTTTGGAATGTTTTTGAAATAGTCACTGTCAGATGTGTTATGATAGAACCAGTTCAATTCAACAGTAGTATGCTGGTTACTGTCTTTATGTATTGTTTTCAAGTCCTTTACAATCAAATCAACCAAGCGATCGTGTTTGGACATATACAGTCCTTTGTAAAACACACACACACACACCAAAAGTTTCACTCTATGAATTCTATGAAGTATTTTCAAAAAAAGGGGCGATGAGGTGATATTATTCCAGTGCTGGATAGAAACTGATTACATTTAATCTGGATTACATAATCAGGTTCCAAAAATTGAGTAGGCCTACTCGTAATTAGAATTATCTACAATTTAAAATGCTCATAATCAGATTATAGTTACTTTTTAAATGGATTACATGATTACATATTCATACAATGGCAATAAATTATTCATAATATATCGATTCTCCCTAATTCTTCGTTTTTTCTCTTTTAAAGATTAATTTCTAAAAGTCCTGTGTGTCATACCATTAGTTTTAACTATATTCACAATATAGAATGGCCATGTAACATGCAAATGTCATGTAATTAATTTTCAATCCTGTTGTTAGCTATCACGAATCCTGTCCATGGACTTCCGTTCAATCACCACCAGAAGTCACCCTTCCATTACACTGACTCTCGCGCTACACAAACTGTTGCATGTCATCCCCGACTACATATCCCATCATCCATTGCACTGATTCACACAGCTGTAACCAATCACACATTCATTATATAACACTCACTCAGATCCCTTTCAGGCTGCCGAGTATTGTATGCGCATATCGCTAGTTGTGATAGCTACGTTGCGGAGCCTGCTTTAAGTTTTCTAAGTCTATTTCTAGTTTCTTAGTCTAGTCTAGTCTTGCCTTGTCCGTTTCCTCGTCTTCTGATCATTGCCTGTGTACTTTGAATTACTCTCTCGTCTTGCCCTGTTCGGATACTGTTTTCGTCTACTGACCCGCGGCTTGTTTACCAGACTACCCTTGGCCTTGTCTTCTACAGTACCAGTTTTCGTTGTCTGACCCATGCCTGTTTTTGACCACGTCTTTTAATAAAAGCTTTGCACATGGATCCGCACGTCTCATGTTCTGGTTACTCCGTAACATTAGCGTTCAGGTGTTTAATTTTGATTGTTTAATTTTACAATTATTTCAATTAATTATTGTTTTTTTTTAAATCAACACACTGCAGTTCTTACATTAACCCCAGTTAGGAAAACCCTTGTGTGATGTAATGTTTAATGCACTTCATGATATTGATAACAAATAATGGAATATATTTTCTTTCTCTTTGTTATTTTTATATCAAAATGGTACATTTAATGGTAAGTTTAAAAAGTAATCTAAAAAGTAGTCAGAATACATTCCCTAAAACGAGTAACCTAGATTACACTACTAACTACAATTTTCATCACATAGTTTGCTATCAATAAAAGACTACTATTTGTAAGTAATCTACCCAGCACTGCATTATTCTACTCACCCTTCAAGCAGCAAACATTAGAAGCAAATTTTAAAGTGTAAAAGCATTAAAAAATTACTTCCAACAGACAATGAATAACTTCAAAAGCTCCTTTCTGCAGCAATATTACAGATGTGTTAAATATCACTGTAGTGTTATATGTGTATATAGTAACAAAGGAGGAACTAGTAATAAAGAAATACAGATTTGCTTCACTGAAGTTAAAAGCTTATTGTATTATGTAGAGTATTATGAGAGAGAGATGGACTGAGTGAGTATGATTACCTGCATCTGATACAGCATTCATTCTTCAGCTCAATTTCATATTCAGAATAAAATAATAGTTTCAATGTCAGCTGAGGAAAGCGATATCTTTGTCGTACTATTTGTTGCACATTTTATTGGTCCAGATTGCAGAGATATGTATTTTGTAAAACGTTTGCAACTGCTTTATCACTTAATTAGAAACACCACAATAATGAAATTAGAAAGAAAGAAAAGAAAAGTCATACAGCTGAAGAGTATAATGCCTGAATTGTATTTATTTATTTATTTAGAGAACTATCCCTTTATGGTTACATTAACAAACCATTGAGAAATCATGTCTGCATTTGAAACCAGGTTCCCCAAAATGTTGCCAAAGAATAATGTATTTTGTCCATTAGTCAGTATGGGCCCTAATAATCCCATTGTAATAGGACTAGAAGCACAGTCAGAATAAAAAAGTCATATGTAACCACGTCAATTGGATTGAATTGGTCAGATCCGATTAAAATTTCGATCGGATTGTAAGGGGAGGTTTATTCCTTTTGTAATCCAAGTGAGAGGAGATGTAAACACTTGATCGGATTGAAAACCAAACGGGAACTTACTGCTCATGTGCAGTGACGAAAAACTAGTGTGTGTCACACAGAACAATCTGTTCTTCCTTTTGAATAAAGTGTCATAAATGAGTGTCCCATCATTCTAAAATTCTGCTTTCACTCAGCGTTTGTGAAGTGGAGCAGGACGATGTCCACCAGTCCTTGTTTAAGACGCTCATCAACAGACAAATGGTTTTGGGTGCAGGAAGGAGCACTTTATAAAGCAGTAAAAGTAAGCAGCACAGCACAACAGTTCATGTTCTGGTCGTTGCCTAATTAGGACCTGAGGTAGATAAATATCAAGTGTGCTTTTTAAAACAGTATGCGACATATTCATGCAGTGTGCAAAGATTAAAAAAGATTAAATCCGATCAGAAGCTTGTGACATATAAATGCGCATATCAACCCGATTACTTTATTTAGCGTTCGTGTAAACACTACGTTCGGATTCGTCAGTCAGAATGAATTCATTCTGATGGAAGCAAAAAAGTGTCCATGTAAACGTAGCTAGTGTTTTGGGATACTTTTACACTGTTACTGTGTTTTGTATTTAAGACCACAGGTTAAAGCGATCACGGGAATGTTATTTCGATGGAGGGGAAAACAGCAGAAAAAAAATTGAATTGTTTTGAATAGCAATTGGGCTGGTTTTGTTTTACAGACCTGGCAACCCTGCCATTAGGTTGATATTTGAAATGCTAAATTATATAAAGTATCTGATGAAAAAAACTGTTATTAAAGGTAGTAGTGGAGGATGGGAATGACCTTTGCAAGATAGTAAGCTCAAAAAATTACACAAATAGTTCAACTGTGATGTAAACTCACATTGATGAAAAAGCTTTGCTGCGTGGAAATTAAATTTCCATATACACCCATGAACAGAAAACTACACATAATAATAATAATAATAGAAAGATAACAATTTATCAAAAAGACAACTATATTCAGAGGTGTGATAGTTTTGTATAATAGAAGGAAAGGTCTGTGAAAAGGTGTTTCTGAGAAAACCAGGAAGACCAACAAAACCTTATTTAAGCTAGTTATTACAATTATTGAGAATTGTGATATTATTTGTCAATGTCAATATTTGCAAAATGTGTTGGCACACAAAGTTTTTGGACTTCTATGACAGCGAAATTAATTGGTCCAAAGGCTTTTGAAGTAAGAAAAAGGGTTGAATTATTACTAAATGCAAAGAGGAATACACAAGTGTAAAATATGATTCATTATTCAAAAATATGTTTCATGATTCATTTGAATCACAATTTGATTAAAAAGTCAAACTGTTTGTGCCACTATAGAGTTTGAGTGGCAGGCCCTTTGTCTGAGTACTTCAGTTCATCTATAGATATTGATGTTTCAAAATTCTTCGCATAATGTCAACATCTCAGTAACTGTCAACAGAAATTCTACACACATGAACAGGAAACTTGATCATTAATAATGCAATATGATACTGTAAATATGAAAAGATATATTTGATCACTTCTCTACATCAGAAATGTCATATCCGACTCGGATCCTGTCAGAAGATTTCAGTTTTTGGTATATATATATCAACCTTATTTTTCAACTCAGAAGTAAGCTGTTTTCTGTGAATGTGCGAGGCTTCCGATTCATTAGCCGCTGTAGAGAAATAATGAGAAGAATAACAAAGTGCAGTTAACAACTGTTTGCGCAACAAACCAGTGTGTTTATAATAAAGACAATACAATCAAATAGTATTGTAAGAAACATCAGTTTGCAATATCAATCAGCAAAACGACTGATTTGTACAGCTAGAAATAGCTGGAAGTGCATGACACCGGAAGCTGTAAACAATAAGGTGACATTATTCTATTCACCCTTCAACCATCGATCATCAAATGGAAATTGGAAATGTATAAGTGTAAAAGCATTAACCAATTACTTTCAACATACCACGAATAACCCTAAATGTTTCAATGTTTTGTGTTTATTTTACATTTTTAAATTTAAGTATTTGGAAAACCTGTTTTAGGTGATGGTGTTATATAAAATGTGTACAACAACATAAATTTGGCCAGCTAAATATGTCAGAGTGTTTTGGCACAAACATTAAAAACATACTTAAAGCAGCACTATGTAACTTTTTCTGTGTTCAAAATTTGTAAAATGTATATAATGAGCGAGTACATCATGAATTCATCTTCCAAACCGCATTTTTGTCTTATTCTGAATCACTACGGTACACTTATAATAAGTACTAATATTTGGACTATTGTAGCCTGGTCGGGTCGTCACCGCTGCGGAGTAACACATACCTGCGTGAATCGCCATAGACGTAAACTTAGAGAAGTAGCTCCGGTTAGAATGTTCTTCCGCGGGATGTGTGCAGTTCTGTCTATTAGGGCTGTTCGATTCCGACATTTTTGGAATCGAGTCCGATTCTGATTCCTGGTTCTGGAATCGATTCCTCACTGTTGTTTTTAAAAATATATATTTTTTTAATTTATTGAACAATACAAACATTAAAACATTAAGACAGTACAATGATCAAAATCATAAAGACACGATCGATTCCTCACTGTTGTTTTCGATTCTTGTTTTTTTTAGATTGAAGGAATCTTTAATCTCACCATGACTGCAGGATAAAGGTTGCAGAAAGTATCCTTCTCCTAATATGAACTTCTTTGTAAAAACAAACAAACCAAAAAAAAAACGATACATAAATTGTAATTTTGTCTGCGTTGCCCGCGAAATTAGTCATAGCCCACAGCTCAGCAGGCACATGCGTTTATCACATGAATTGAACATGAAGTGTCTAAAATAAATGTGCACAGTTCAGCTGAATTATGAAGTTTACTTTGACTGTATGCTTTGCAGAAAATTAACAAACTGTACACTGAAACAAAATAACCAGAACATTTACAATAACTGATAGAGCTCGTGGTTCATCTGTCAATCAGATGCGCGCTCAGCCACTGATCTATGCTCGGGACGTTTTCTTTTAGAATGATCATTGGCTGATAGAAATGTTTAAAAAAAATAGTATTTTAGATGGAAATAAGATCAAGACCCTTGATCACGTCATCTATTCTGTCGTCCACCGTAAAATAACCTCTGAATCGTTTATTTAACTGGTTCTAATGACTTCGAATAACTTTTAGCGAGCACGAGGGAGGCGAATGATAATACAAATATAAAAATGAAAATAATCCTGTATCTCACAACTTTTACGGCTTTTAGCGAGCATGAGGGAGGTATGGAAGCCCGTTTCCGCCACTAAATAAAAAAATATAATTCTGTAAGTCATAATAATGAGAAACTTTCTCATAATAATGAGAAACTTTTTCGAAATAATGACTTATTTTCTCATAATAATGACTTATTTTCTCATAATAATGACTTAGTTTCTCGTAATAATGACTTATTTTCTCATAATAATGACTTAGTTTCTCGTAATAATGAGAAACTTTCTCGAAATAATGACTTAACCTAATCCAAAAAAAAAAAGACTTACTCGCCGCCTGCGCAACGCAAGAGTGACAGCACGCTAGCGCCATCTGTTGGTCAAAGCCATGCAGGAACACTGCTAACATTGCTTTGTTCTGTAATCTAAAGTGTATCATGCTATAGTCTGTCATTAAATAACGATTTCAGATCAATTATCTGTATGTAGTCTTTTTTGTACTAGTTACTCTGCCAGATAGTTATGGCTTCAAACATTCCAGACCAATATTTTAGTTAAGAAATCCAGGCATTTTATGAAGAAATGAAAGCCATTACACATAGAAACTTAATTTATAGATGTGTATTTCGATTATTTATTAGTTTTATTAGCTGTCCCTTTCATGCATCACATGCAATGTTAGCAGTGTTCCTGCATGGCTTTGACCAACAGATGGCGCTAGCGTGCTGTCACTCTTGCGTTGCGCAGGCGGCGAGTAAGTCTTTTTTTTTTTTTGGCTTAGGTTAAGTCCTTATTTCGAGAAAGTTTCTCATTATTACGAGATACTAAGTCATTATTTCGAGAAAGTTTTTCATTATTATGACTTACAGAATTATATATTTTTATTTAGTGGCGGAAACAGGCTTCCATAGAAAACTTCACTAGAGCATTAAAAAAAAAAAAAAAGCATGACTATTTTTTTGCTTCCTAAGCAAGGTTAGTCAGTCAATAGCAAGGTTTATAAATGTGTTAGGCAGCATTAATGGGCTTATATTTTACAAACACAAGTCATTGTTTTAATGATGATACACATACATTGAACATTTTTTTTATGTAAAAATACCTTATTCACAATTTAATTACCACTTAAAAAAAAGGCAAACTACAAATCACAATTTATTAATCACAAATGAAAGGCTGTTTTTTCTCACAATATATTACCTATTTTTCTTCCAAACACATAAAAATGGTAGAAATCAAACAATTCAACAGGCTGAAAATGATCATGTATGTTTGGCTATTATACCACTATTATGACACTGACAAATCCGACTCTCTAACCAATGTTTTCCACCCTTACTAGATCTCACAGAATCTCCGGTATGCTCTGATGTTCATTTATGTTGTGGTCAACTGAAAAAAAATGTCTCACAAACAGAGATATCCTAAACAATATCTACTTGCAAAAACTTTACCAATGATGTCTCAGTCTGATGTTTATCACAGTATGTAATTAGCATCTGCTCTATGCAGAAAGAAGCATACAGACAAGCAGCACAAACACACAATCACACCAGTCAGCACTAGGTAATTGGATACATACAGTACATGTGTATATATATATATATACGTTTTTTTTCCTCTTCTGTTCTTGGTAATAACAAATATTGTATCAAAATACATCAATTATGTAAAATGCCATTTATAAACTGTGGAAAAGTGAAAAAGAATTTAAAACAAAATAGTACTAGTCCAAAATTTACAAGTGTAGAAAACCAAATGGACAAAAGCAACCGAATCCATCAGACGGAGGTCTCGGACTGTAGTTGTAGTACAAACTTGTGAGATTTGGGGTGGACATACTCCTCACTGAGTTTAAGGTGAGGGATAGCTTTGCTGGTGACCACTAAGCTGAAGTCAGATGATTTGAGCTGGAATTCAGAGCCTTGACGGAGTGGACTGGTGACCGACGCTTCGCAGACCAGCGTCCACTGCCGGGTCTGCCAGCACTCTCTCGTGTACTGGAGTGTGGGCCCAGTCATCAGATAGCTCTCCAGAAATGCCTAGCAGGGAACAACAGGACTCATGTCTGTTCACTGATGTCTGCTAGTATTCTACAGTGATCTGATCTGATTAGAAGTTTGTGTAATATTTAGGACTGGAAATGTTTTATTTTTTCAAGACCAAAAAGAACTGATTTGAATTTTCATAAAATACCAGTAAGGAAAGTTTTGAGTAAATAATTAAATAGTGAGGCAGAAGCTGTGTCTGAAATCGTATCACACCATAATATCACACTGTGTTCGTTCGCTTAGGTTAGAAGAAAAATCAAAGTCTCCCAACTGAGCCTAGTTTCTCCTCTATTTCTGTCACCTGATGCAGTTTGGGTTCCTTGCCACTGCTATCTTTTGGCCAGCTTAGTTGGGGTCGGAAAGACACTTAACTTTAGGAAATGTTCAAGATGACGGCACTGATACCAAACTTGAACTAAATTAAGCTGGATGATGGCACTATTGTCTTCTTTTGAGTCGCATCTTGCAAAATCAACACTTATTTTACTGAATTAAATCAACATTGAACTGACTCGAGCTAAATAACAAACTACATTCCTGCCTTTTGGAGAATTGCTTATAACGAAACTTAACACATTTCTTATTGATCTGAACTGAATCAACACTGAAATGAATTGATCTGAATAAGGACACTATTGTCTTCTGTAGAGCTGCTTTACAGCAGAATTGAATCTCCCATAGTTTGAGTTTTCCATGAATTGATTCTGTTATTTTCACTGTTTTTCAGTGTGAAAGCTGCTTTGACACAATCTGTATTGTAAAAAACGCTATATAAATAAAGGTGACTTAAATTGACTGTGTATTAGATGGTATTTGCTTTGAAACTTACTTTGTAGCATGTTTAAATATATTTCTTAGTATTATAGTATACAATAGTATTAATGAATTCATAGTTACTACAATGCCCACGTTGTTACGTCCCATGACCTAACCAATATAATTACGTCGTTCACTGCCATTCTACAATCTACGGAAGTTCTAAGCGGCCATGCAATATTATTTTTTTTCAATTTATTATTATTCTCTTTATAACGACTTAATTTTCTCGTTATGTCGACATAACTAGAGTTGTTTTCTCGTTATAACGACTAAATTTTCTCGTTATATCGACATAACGAAAGTTGTTTTCTCATTATAACGACTTATTTTTCTCGTGATCTCGACATAACAAAAGTTTTTTTCTCGTTATCACGACTTAATTTTCTTATGATTGATATAACGAAAGTTGTTTTCTCGTTATATTGACTTAATTTTCTCGTGATCTCGACAAAACGAAAGTTGTTTTCTCGTTATAACGACTTAATTTTCGCGTTATATCGACATAACGAGAGTTGTTTTCTCGTTATATTACTTATTTTCTCGTTATATCGACATATCGAGAGTTGTTTTCTCGTTATAACGATTTATTTTCTCGTTATATCGACATAACTAAAGTTGTTTTCTCGTGTTCACGTCTTAATTTTCTCGTGATTATGACCTAACGAAAGTTGTTTTCTCGTTATAACGACTTACTTTTCTCGTTATATCGACATAACGAGAGTTTTTTTCTCGTTATAACGTCTTAATTTTCTCGTTATCTCGACATACCAAAAGTTGTTTTAGCCCTCTCGTTATAACGACTTAATTTTCTCGTGATATCGACATAACGAAAGTTGTTTTCTCCCCCCCTCGTTATAACGACTTAATTTTTCTCGTTATATCGACATAACGAGAAGTGTTTCGCTCGTGTATAACGACTAATTTTTCTCGTTATCCTCGACATAACGAAAGTTTTTCTCGTTATACCGACCTATCATTTTCTCGTGATTCGACATAACACCAGTTGTTTTCCCACCCCCCCTCGTTATAACGCATTACATTTTCTCAGTGATATCGCATAACAAAAGTTTGTTTTCCATTCCTCGTTATAACGACTTAATTTTTCTTGTTATATCGCATAACGAAAGTTTGTTTTCTCGTATAACACTTTAATTTTCTAATTTTCTCGTTATCCTCGACATAACGAAAGGTTGTTTTCTCGTATAACGACTTAAATTTTCTCGTGATAATCGACATAACAAAGTTATTTTCTCGTTATAACACTTTCATTTTCGGATAATCGACATAACCACGAGTGGGTTTTCTCGTTATAACGACATAACTTTCTCGTGATCTCGACAATAACGGGAGTTGTTTTCTTGTTATAATGACTTAATTTTCTCGTTATCTTGACATAATGAAAGTTGTTTTCTCGTTATAACGACATAACTTTCTCGTGATCTCGACAATAACGGGAGTTGTTTTCTTGTTATAATGACTTAATTTTCTCGTTATAACAACAAAGTTTTAAATTTTTTTTTACAATGATTGTTTGATCTATGTTGTTATAGTAACGAACTCAATCTGATGGACAGATAAACCATGCTCTCTTACTGTAGCCTAGGTCGTGGATATTTCAAGCAAATTTGGCTTCGCACTAGAAAAAAAAAAAAAAAAAAAAAAACAAAAAAAAAACAAAAAAAAAAGTAATAACTTCTACAATACAAAAATAAAGGCTGATCAATCACGGTAGATATATCCAGAGACAGTACGCTAAACATGTGTTTTTTGTAATTAGCATGTTTAAATGGTCAAAGCAACACCGCAGACACAGGCGGAGCGCCTTCAGGATGCAGAACTATTCTAAATTTTTTTAGAGCTGCTTGGATTCAACTCATTTTCAATTTTCCTTTTATTTGAAAGAAATTATATATAATTTGTCATTTTTAGTAGTCATTATATGCTGTGACTGATATCATGTGCGTTTACAAGCTTCTGTTTGAAAAGAGCGTTCATGTGTAGCTATGTGTAGGCTATATGTTGTGTGTGTGTTGTGTGTGTGTGTGTGTGGTTTCGCAGCAAAGAAATGTAGAAAACACTAAAGATTACAACACTGTAGAACATCACTGAATTAAAATAGCCTATACACTTTACATATAAATCCCATTTCTTATCAATATACATTTAATGATTAACAATAATGATTAATAATAAGGAAAAGAGGCATATTACAAATAGCCTACGTTGTTGAAGTCTGTCCTACTGTAGATAAACAGAACATCCCTGCTTATTAACTAACAATCATGTAGGCCTACTTCAAAGATGCACAAATAAAATTATAGGTGCAAACAGAATACAGTGACGCCAACCTTAGTTTTAATAAGCAGTTATTTTATGACACAGAACGCGTTGGTGAAACTCATGCATCTAGCAAGAACTTAATACACAAAATAGTCATATTGATTCAAGCATTTAACATTTATGAATGAATTAAATGTCAGTAGCCTAATGAACAATACTGTACAAATTATAGCAATCACGAGGTAGGTCCTATTGTCAGGCGCACGGTCTGATCTGGGTTTGTTTATGTTGTGTCCTGGTCTGTCTGGAGCACATGGCTGTCAGTTGGTAATTATGTTTGCATGTGCTCTATTGTCTATTGTTACCCTGCCCCTCTCGTTACCTTATCTCGTTAGTGGTACACCTGTTTCTGATCATTAGTCACCCTTATATTCCCCTCTTGTTTTCTGTCCTGTGCCAGATCGAAATCTCTGCCCTGCTGAGTTAACCTGGCTCTTGTCGCTGTTGACTGTGATCCTGTTTTGTCTAGCCTAGTCTTGCCTAGTTTCCTTAGCTTTTATTTTACTTTTGATATTAGGGGTTTTCTTTTGATCCAGCCCAGTTCTTTCTAGTTCCTAGTTTTAGCTCCAGCCATTTAGCTTTGTGTTCGTTTTTTCCCTTCCCTCTGCCCTCTCCAGCCCACATCGCCATTCTCTGGCCCCTGGAATTACTTGAAGGGCTGGACTGTCTCGTTGCTCGTGGACTGTGACTTGCGGCCATTTGCTCTGGCAACCCCCTTTTCCTAGATACCTGCTGTTGAGCTGACTTTCTCTTCCCCGGACCTGGTTGGGATCTCTCCAGATTACCCTCTCGGACAGTGGCTTCGTTCCTGTTTGTTTTGAATCTCAAATAAATCCTTGTTATCCCTGCAACTGATTCCTCTTCCTTTACCACCCGACACCTATTATATCCCAAACGCGTACAGTAAAGTGGATACACTATAGCCTACAACACCCCATCAGTTATATTCAGGTCAATAGTGCCACCTGTTGGCATAGTTTTGTAACTTAGAGAACAACTTTTTTTATGTCGATATCACGAGAAAATTAAGTCGTTATAACGAGAAAACAACTCTCGTTATTTCGATATAACGAGAAAATAAGTCGTTTAACGAGAAAACAACTCTCGTTATGTATATAACGAGAAAAATAAGTCGTTATAACGAGAAAACAACTCTCGTTATGTCGGCCAGGATGCCGGGCCGTCTAGTCCCTTCGAGTGCCGAGGGCAAGGAGAAGGATGCAGCCGCACGAACCCCGCAGCACGACGTGGACACCAGATCCCCTGTTTATTTTAAACATTCTTTCCCTTTGGACACTATTCCCTGTTTTGGACATTTTTATGTTATTTTCTGTTAATAAAAGCTTCTTTTATGTATTTTATGTTAAAAAAACATTCATTAGCAATTTAAACTTTAAAAAATATTTAATTTAAACATTTAATCCAGTATTGTTTAATTAAATTTATTGTCAATGTTAACAAGCTCTTACAAGATAATGACTTGTAGGGGTGTATTTAAAAAATTGCAATATCTATACTATACTTGCAAGTATGGTCCTCAAGAATAACTTATTATTTGTTTATTTATGCAAACATGGAAATATATATATATATATATATATATATATTATATATGGAATCTTTCAGTATTACAAATGTACGGTAATGTATATATTTTTTATTATTTATGTAGTTACAATCATTTTGTGTACACTCTGCGTGCATTTATGTTTTATTATCTGTAATCACCATAATTTCCACTGTGGATATAAAAATATAAAATAATTTTGGACAATTGCATTCAATTGTATAGATGAATTGCTGCACTGGGCATGATATTTCATGATTAATAATTGAGTAGCCCAATCTTTCTCACCAAAGTATGAATTTCATTTTTCACATGCCAATTGTCATTTTTATGGTCAATGAGTGTTTAATGGTATGCATTCCTTTTTAGTTTGCAGTTTAGTCTCTGTCCTATTGTCAATCCTGTCATTTTAACTAGAGCCATAATAGCTGACTGAAACTGGCTAGGTAACTATTCTTTAAAGCAGATATTATATATTATCAGTAAGCGAACAGCAGTGCTATTATTTTAGCAAGCTGTCTGAAGGATCCATTGTTGGCGTCTTATCAAGTGAAACCTTGATTGATTTGACCTTTTTTTTCAGCAGTCCAGCTATACATGAAATGTTTCCAGCTACACTATTGGTTAAAGTGACTCCTTGCTTTCATGATTGTACTAAATGTAGCAACTGTAATTACAAATGTTGTGGGTATGTGTTAAAATCATTTAAAGACAGCAAAAGAACAAAACAGATTTATGTGCAGTAGATAGTTTTGTCGCTTGTTTCTTTATCATGTCTAATCTAAGAAGGTAAGATATACCTTCATGCTGTGGAAGTACAAACCAGAAGTATAGGCACATATCGATACTCACAAGCTACTTGGTATCGGTCTTTGAAAATATATTGATATTAAAATTATATTAATGCAAAACGTGGGTTTCTGCACCACTTTTAAATGTCTTAAAGTAGCACTATGTAACTTTTTTTTGGCAGCCTAGCGGTTAATAAACAGTAAAGAACTTATTTATTTGTTTATTATGAAACATGGAAATATATATATATTATATATATTATATATATATATATATATTATTATATATATATATATTAAATAGAATATTAATCTTTTCCGCCCCTAAGAGTATACTGCATAAGAGACACCCTCTTGAAACCTATAATGCATTCTAATAACCATATTCTTAAATCTTGCTACACAATGTTGTACATGATTTTGCTTCACAACGCACAAGATTTTTTCAATGCTTATTTATTGATTTGAAGACCAGTTTGAAGAGAATACAGATAAAATAAAATATAAGATCAGAACATGTAAATGTAGTACAAATAAAAGTAACTGTGGAGCAGGATGACTGTAGATCTCACAGGTCTTTAGCACAAATATAGCCCAGTGAAGTTGAACAGGTTACATCATTCCAACGGTTAGCTGTAGCGTGGAAATAGGAAATGAAATAAGTTATTCTGATCATTATAGTGTGGTAGAAATAAAATAAAACAGTATGTTCAACTTAAGGCATTTTTGCAAATGAGCCATTGTGTTATTGTATGACATGAAAATATAGTTAGAAACAAAACAAAACAAAAGACTGCATTCTTACTGCTCAAGCTGAGCTCCCCGCAGTTCTCAGTACCCAGATTGTTAGGTTCTCCAGAGCCCCAGTAGGTAAAGTCATATGGAGTTCCATCACTCCACACCCACTGTCCTTCCTAAAGAGCAAAGTCAGTTATTATAAGAGTGCACTACTGTACTCAGATTCCATAAATAAGAAAATTTAGCTTGGCTCTGAAAAAGTCAAACCATCTTCATTACAAACTTTAGAGATTTCAGTCTAGACAAACAAACTTTAGGCCACACAGCTTCACTTACTTGTTCACCATCATGAGCACCAATCCAACAACGTGTGGAAGAAGGCAACAGACTCAGGAGTAAATCTTGTTCAATTTTATTATGCACAGATGCAAGATTTGCATCAAAACTTTGGCAGTTTCTCTAAAGAGATAGATTTTTTTATTGTCAATACACAATCTAATTTTTTTTAGCATAAAGCATAAATTACTTTTTAAACAACATTTTTAGTCATTTTCCAACATAGTCGGGTCTGATTGATTATATACTCAGTATTCATTTTCTGTCAAATTTAGTTGCAGAAAAGGAATCTTTACTTTAAAAATAATAAAAATCATCTTGTTGTAACTAACACTTTACCTCTGCTGTGATCCAGTTAGCCGACTGAGAGAAGAACTTGTAGCATCTGACTCCAAAATTTGTCCATCCATAGGGGCATTTTTCAACTACATCAACTGTATATCAATTGTATGTTATGCAAATATCAGTCAGTGGAATATCATACGTTTCCCGCTATTCCTCTCCAAAAGGATACAAAACACCAAAGGTTTGACAGAACAAGCTTTTAAAATGGATTAACAAGGGTTTGTACAAATAAATGTCTTGTTTACCTTCTGCATTCCCCATGGAGAACACAATCAAAAGAAGCAGCAGACTTCTCAGGATTGCCATGATGAACCTGGAAATAAATAAGCAGGAAAATTAAATGTCCGCACTCTGTGGATTCTCAGTGTATTTTAAAAACAAAGCAAAACGATTCTTTAAGTAGAAAGGTTATTCAGTAGGTCTCTGTGCCAAAAACTCACCTTGGTTTTCAGATCGTTGCCTTCAGAATCTCAGAGGATGATTTTGTGAAGTTCCAGAAAGAGCCCTGCTTTTATACTTTACTTGATGTCAAGTGTGTATAAGTCACAAGGATGACACAGGATGTCGTTGTTTGATCTGTGGACTTGAGTACACATAAAATAAAAATCAAATATGGGAGAATGGGGTAAGACGAGCCTGTCTAAAAATAAAATATTAGCCTAATTAAATATTGGAAAATAATATTTGAAATATGTGTTTGAAATATATTAAGTTAAATGTTAGTCCCCAAACTGTGAGAAGATAAAGGCGAGGGAAAAAAAGCCTTTTGTCAGGTGACAGTACACTCATGAGAATCGAAGTGCATTATGGGTAATAAGTCCCAGGTCTATTGAGATGTTGCAGAATAGAATGCAGTCATGTTGACTGCATCCTCCACAAACCTGTTTGCTCTGTACGCAAACTAAAGAGGATCCAGTAAGGGTCCAGTGATGTCTTTCAGATAAGCCAACACCAGTCTTTCAAATTACTTCATGACCACAGACATGAGAGCAACAGGTATTTAGTCGTTAAGTCCAGTGATTTTGGTTTTTTTTTGGGGACTGGAATGATAGTGGAGCGTTTGAAGCTGCAGAGTAGTTCACACTACTCCAGCGATCTGTTGAAGATCTGTGTGAAGATGGGGGCCAGTTGGTCAGCACAGGCTTTTAAACAGGCAGGTGAAACACCATCTGGGCCTGAAGCTTTTCTAGATTTCTGCCTCCTGAAGACCTGCTTCACGTCCTCTACACAGACCTTAAGGTTGAATGGTGGGGGAGGGAGGGAGGGGGGTTGCAGGAGGGGTAGGTGTATATTTGAAGAGCAGATCAGAGTGGGTGTGGGGTGTGAGACTGGGTTTTTTAAACTGGCAGTAAAACACATTTGGATCGTCATGATATCAAAAATAATTATTGATTGCTTATTAATATGATCATGTTAAGTAACCATGCTTTCGGTTATTAATTTAATGATTTTTACAAAACTTAAATTAGATAAAACTATTTAGGTCCACTTTACATTAAGGTTCACAGGTAACTAATATTGGAATTAAAAAAACAATAACAACAAAAACGAACTGTTATTTAAGGTGGTAGAGGAGGATGGAAATGACATTGGCAAGAGAGTAAGAGCAAAACTAATTGTGACTTAACTCACACTTGAAAAAGCTCTGCTGTGTGGTGTGGTCTGTTTGTACAACAAAGATACAGATCTGAGAAAAGATGTTCACCGAAAAACCAGCAAGACCAACAAAACTTTATTTATGCTAGCAGCAATCCATGACAGTCAATGATAATGGCGATAATATTATTTGTTAAAGTCAACATTTAAAGAAATTTTAATTATTTAAATAATTATTAAATATTTGCAAAATGCTCCGGCATCCAACGGCCTCTGGCCTCGATCTAAAGGTTTTTGTCAGCATTTTGTGAAGATTCAATCTAAGACTTTAGGATGGTTTGAGTATATTTTCAACAAATTACATAATGGAAAATATGCTCTAGTCTAGGCCATTTGATTGAAAACAAAAGCTAAAGTGTGGGATATGGAAGGATATTCCAGACAATCTTCGAAAGGAATTGGTTTTCAGATCGTTGCCTTCAGAATCTCAAAGGAAGATTTTGTGAAGGTCCAGAAAGAGCTCTGCTTTAAATTTTGCTATATTTTTTCTTTTGCAAGTGTGTATAAGTCACAAGGATCATACAGGATGTGATTGTTTGATCTGTGGTCTTATATAAATGTAAAGTAAATTCAAATACAGGAAATTGGGGTAAGATGAGACTGTCTAGAAATACAATATTAGGTTAACTAAATATTTATTGTACGTTCATTTTAAGGACAAGGGTAAGAAATTAATTATGAATTATAGTCCTTTTTTATATATAAACTTTTCAGAAACATCCAGTGCTTTCTGTTCTAATGGTTTCATGTAGGAAGAAAGAACGACAATGTGTCTTGAACATGGCTAAGAACAAGAACACACTACTAACCACTAATGCAACTCAATCAGGCCTTTTTGCATATGCGTTAATTATTTAAATAAGAGACATTGTGACATGTACGTTCCTGGAAGAAAACTCCAATCAAGACATTTTTGGGAGATCAGAAACAGCACTTACTGATATAGAGAATAACTCCCAACAGGCCATTTGACCGACATGTAATATTTTTTTTAAATAATATTAATATTATGTCTTTCCATTTAATTTACTGAATACATTATACAAAACAGATTTATTATACGACCTAATAATTTTTCCACAGTTTTTTTCCACACACACACACACACCACCACACACACACACACACACACACACACACACACACACACACTCACAACACCCACACACACCAGGCTATATACATGGTACGGAAAGTATTCAGACTCCCTTAAATTTTTTACTCTTTGTTATATTGCAGCCATTTGGTAAAATCATTCAAGTTAAGTTTTTTTTCCTCCTTAATGTACACACAGCACCCCATATTACAGAAAAACACAGAATGTTTGACATTTTTGCAGATTTATTAAAAAAGAAAAACATGAAATATCACATGGTCCTAAGTATTCAGTACACAGTATTGCTGTGACACTCATATATTTAACTCAGGTGCTGTCCATTTCTTCTGATCATCCTTGAGATGGTTCTACACCTTCATTTGAGTCCAGCTGTGTTTGATTATACTGATTGGGTTTTGATTAGGAAAGCCACACACCTGTCTATATAAGACCTTACAGCTCACAGTGCATGTCAGAGCAAATGAGAATCATGAGGTCAAGGAACTGCCTGAAGAGCTCAGAGACAGAATTGTGGCAAGGCACAGTTCTGGCAAGGGTACAAAAAAAATTTCTGCTGCACTTAAGTTTCCTAGAGCACAGTGGCCTCTATATCCTTAAATGGAAGACGTTTGGGATTACCAGAACCCTTCCTAGAGCTGGCCGTCCTGCCAAACTGAGCTATCGGGGGAGAAGAGAATTTGTGAGAGAGGTAAAGAAGAACCCAAAAGATCACTGTGGCTGAGCTCCAGAGATGCAGTCGGGAGATGGGAGAAAGTTGTAGAAAAGTCAACCATCACTGCGGCCCTCCACCAGTCGGGGCTTTATGGCAGAGTGTCCCGACGGAAGCCTCTCCTTAGTGCAAGACACATGAAAGCCCGCATAGATCACCTGAAGGACTCCAAGATGGTGAGTAATAATATTCTCTGGTCTGATGAGACAAGATATAACTTTTGGCCTTAATTCTAAGCGGTATGTGTTGAGAAAACCAGGCACTGCTCATCACCTGTCCAATACAGTCCCAACAGTGAAGCATGGTGGTGGCAGCAGCATGCTGTGGGGGTGTTTTTCAGCTGCAGGGACAGGACGACTGGTTGCAATGGTTGAAAGATGAATGCGGCCAAGTACAGTTATATCCTGGACGAAAACCTTCTCCAGGATATGCTCAGGACCTCAGACTGGGCCGAAGGTGTACCTTCCAACAAGACAATGACCCAAGCAGCACACAGCTAAAATAACGCAGGAGTGGCTTCACAACAACTCTGTGACTGTTCTTGAACGGCCCAGCCAGAGCCCTGACTTAAACCAATTGAGCATATCTGGAGAGACCTAAAAATGGCTGTCCACAACGTTTACCATCCAACCTGACAGAACTGGAGAGGATCTGCAAGGAGGAATGGCTGAGGATCCCCAAATCCAGGTGTGAAAAAACTTGTTGCATCTTTCCCAAAAAGACTCATGGCTGTAATTAGATCAAAAGGGTGCTTCTACTAAATACTGAGCAAGGGGTCTGAATACTTAGGACCATGTGATATTTCAGTTTTTCTTTTAATAAATCTGCAAAAATGTCAACAATGCTGTGGTTTTTCGGTCAATATTGGGTGCTGTGTGTACATTAATGAGGACAAAAATGAACTTAAATGATTTTTAGCAAATGGCTGCAATATAAACAACGGTGAAAAATTGAAGGGGGTCTGAATACTTTCCGTACCCACTGTCTATATATATATATATATATACAGTGGGTAAGGAAAGTATTCAGACCCCCTTAAATTTTTCACTCTTTGTGATATTGCAGCCATTTGCTAAAATCATTTCAGTTATTTTTTTTTCCTCCTCAATGTACACACAGCACCCCATATTGACAGAAAAACACAGAATTGTTGACATTTTTGCAGATTTATTAAAAAAGAAAAACTGAAATATCACATGGTCCTAAGTATTCAGACCCTTTGCTCAGTATTTAGTAGAAGCACCCTTTTTACAGCCATGAGTCTTTTTGGGAAAGAAGTTTTTTCACACCTGGATTTGGGGATCCTCTGCATTCCTCCTTGCAGATCCTCTCCAGTTTTGTCAGGTTGGATGGTAAACGTTGGTGGACAGCCATTTTTAGGTCTCTCCAGAGATGCTCAATTGGGTTTAAGTCAGGGCTCTGGCTGGGCCATTCAAGAACAGTCACAGAGTTGTTGTGAAGCCACTCCTTCGTTATTTTAGCTGTGTGCTTAGGGTCATTGTCTTGTTGGAAGGTAAACCTTCGGCCCAGTCTGAGGTCCTGAGCACTCTGGAGAAGGTTTTCGTCCAGGATATCCCTGTACTTGGCCGCATTCATTCATCTTTCCCTCGATTGCAACCTGTCGTCCTGTCTCTGCAGCTGAAAACACCCCCACAGCATGATGCTGCCAACCACCATGCTTCACTGTTGGGACTGTATTAGACAGGTGATGAGCCGTGCCTGGTTTTCTCCACACATACCGCTTAGAATTAAGGCCAAAAAGTTCTATCTTGGTCTCATCAGACCAGAGAATCTTATTTCTCACCATCTCACAACTCCATGCGGGCTTTCATGTGTCTTGCACTGAGGAGAGGCTTCCGTCGGCCCCTCTGCCATAAAGCCCCGACTGGTGGAGTGCTGCAGTGATGGTTGACTTTCTACAACTTTCTCCCATCTCCCTACTGCATCTCTGGAGCTCAGCCACAGTTATCTTTGGGTTCTTCTTTACTTCTCTCACCAAGGCTCTTCTCCCTTGATAGCTCAGTTTGGCCGGACGGCCAGCTCTAGGAAGGGTTCTGGTCGTCCCAAACGTCTTCCATTTAAGGATTATGGAGGCCACTGTGCTCTTAGGAACCTTAAGTGCAGCAGAAATTTTTTTGTAACCTTGGCCAGATCTGTGCCTTGCCACAATTCTGTCTCTGAGCTCTTCAGGCAGTTCCTTTGACCTCATGATTCTCATTTGCTCTGACAGGCACTGTGAGCTGTAAGGTCTTATATAGACCGGTGTGTGGCTTTCCTAATCAAGTCCAATCAGTATAATCAAACACAGCTGGACTCAAATGAAGGTGTAGAACCATCTCAAGGATGATCAGAAGAAATGGACAGCACCTGAGTTAAATATATGAGTGTCACAGCAAAGGGTCTGAATACTTAGGACCATGTGATATTTCAGTTTTTCTTTTTTAATAAATTTGCAAAAATGTCAACAATTCTGTGTTTTTCTGTCAATATGGGGTGCTGTGTGTACATTAATGAGGAAAAAAATGAACTTAAATGATTTTAGCAAATGGCTGCAATATAACAAAGAGTGAAAAATTTAATGGGGTCTGAATACTTTCCGTACCAACTGTATATTATTATATATATATTAACAAAGCCAATAGATAGCCTACCTAATCGATGCTTTCACATCCTCAATATAATTAAGTATTTGTAAGGGAAACCGGTCAATTTAGCTCAAAGGGAATCATTTAAATTTTAAAGGGAACTCCACCAATAATATGTAAGGGAATTTGGACATAATCACTGTTTTACGGCTGATCACTGAGACTGCCAGCGATTCATTGAACGAGCCGTATTACATCAACTCTGCAATAGATATTACTATCCAAAATATAGTGAAAACACTATTAAATAGCACGGTAACAAGGTCGGCAGTTTAAACCTTAACTTGAGCACAAAACACGAGATACTTCTCTTTTCAATTTAAATAAGGCTTTATTGGATAAATCTATGACATATAAACTAATCTAACACATGACCACACGCATTCACACAAGTTGCAGAAAGAGAGAAAGTGAGGAAATAATTAGTTTAAGAGAATGAAAATGTGAAATCCCATGTTTACAGCAATATGTGCCATTGTATAGATTTGAACAACCATCAATCACTTAATTAAACCTTGAATTGAGTTCCTCAATGAGGTTAAATTTATATTAAATGCACCAGTTCAGCTAGGATCTGGAGGTACTTGCTTTCCTGTGTGCGGGGTTCCCTTCCTTGTCTGGTTGCCGAAAGGGGTTTCCCGCTTTTCTGATTGACTGGAAGTTCAGTCTTGGGAAGCCAGTGTTTGGGCGTTGGCTGGCGACGGCGGACTGTGGTTTTTGGTTTTTTTTTTTTTCTGGTTGAAGTTGAAGTTTTAGACAGCACTCTTTCGGAGATGCGGCGTTAGGCAAAACTTAACTCGAAACACGAAACTCTCAACAGAAATTAAAATAAACTAAATTAAAGAAATAGAAGTTTGATGAGACCAGGTGGCGTTTCTCCTCATGGTTTTGGAGGAGCTGGCGTGTAAGCCAGAGCACGCTCAAAACTAAAGAAGCATGATTTAAAAAAAAAACAACAAGGCTCGAAAAGGCAAGAAGGAAGAGGGCGAGAGAAACACAAAAAGCTAAAAAGTTAGACACAAAAGGCCAAGTTTGATGGTGTTTATAGTATTTAAACCGGGCTGTTTAACACCTCCCAAATGGTGTTTTGACCAATTAGATGTCGTCGTTGCTCGGGGTGTTGTATATTCCTCCTCCCCATTCATAAATCAAATGTTCTTTTATCGGTCACATGGTCCGCGTTTTTCCCGCTCTTTGCAGAGTATAGTTTGGACATGATTTCTATAACAAGAATATGATACATCTGACAAAGAAGTGATTGGAAGAAACGTTTCAAGCATGAATTCTCAAACTCACACATACCAAACATGAATACGACCCCTTAAGCTATTCAATAGTTATTAAAAAGACATATACAATAAGTGATTAGAACATGATAGTCATATGTGTGGGTTACATACATAATATGGAGTTAGGCATATAAATGATTAGTTGCTCAGGTCCTTTTAGTGTCATTTAGATGCATATTTACATGGAAATGAAGTTCTTTGGCATTCTGTGGACGTAAGGATATGTTCTGTGAAGACCAGAGAGGTTAACATGTCTGTAAGGAATTTTAGTCTGTTCTCTGTCGTGAGGTGGGGGAAGTCAATTTACGGGGCTCGTGACTGCGTTTACTATCACGTGAGGGTCATGTGGTCATCTCTTTGACCATTTAATCTTGATTACTTGCCCCAAAATTGACAATCTCCTTGGAATTGTCAATAAGTGTTCTTTTGTTTAAATGCTGTGAGCTACTCAAAGCTGCTAGTTGGTTCAGGCTTGGGGCCAGGATCTGATTTATGAACATCCTGTTGTCTTGGGCCTCTGTGGAATTCGTCTCATGTTTCAACCATGTTTTGACCAAATCTTAGATTGTCTGATTCGGTCTGATACCCTACATTCACTTAACAAAATTATCTGCAAGAGTGATGTTGAGACACAAATAAATGCAATTCACACACACACACTCACACACACACACGCAGCGAAAGTTTCACTCTATGAATTCAATAAGTATTTTCAAAAAAAGTGGCGATGAGGTGATATTATTCCAGTGCTGGATAGAAACTGATTACATGTAATCTGGATTACATAATCAGGTTCCAAAAATTGAGTAGGCCTACTCGTAATTAGATTATATTATAATTTAAAATGCTCATAATCAGATTACATTTACTTTTTTATGGATTACATGATTATATATTATTCACACAATGGCAATAAATTATTCATAATATATTGATTCTCCCTAGTTCTTTGTTTTTTCTCTTTTAAAGTTTCATTTCTAAAAGTCCTTTGTGTCACACCATTAGTTTTGACAATATTCACAATATAGAATGGCCATGTAAATGCTGAGCGTCTGGACCAATCAAACCCCAAGAATTATTTTGATTAGCTATATTTAAAAAAATACTTCTGTACCACCCTCAGTTAACAAGGCCTATAGGACCTAGAACCCTTCCCCCCGAACTGTCTTCACACCCGCAGGAAGCAACAGGCCCCTGGTAAATACATGGCAACCAACGCTGATTCACTGGGTTATTGGCCAAGAATGCAAAGCAGGGAAAATCCCGCATGTTCCCAGGACAAACGCACAGTAGAAATGGCTTTTCTACTAATTAATTCATAGGAAAAACCTTTCTTTGAATGAACACACATGATCCTTCAGGCCATTTGGTATGATTCTTCAGGTCATCGTGTATTTTGTCTTGAAATTGTATACTGTTATGCAGGCTTATAATCGAAACACACTCCTGTCATCCTTTCACTATATGTAATCCTACCTTGCTTAGTATCTATGAATTTGCCTTCTTATGATCCAAACAAGCGTGTATATTATATGTTGGAACATATGCAATATATATTAGGGTCCTAAGAATCTTTAGTAATTTCGATTCAAGTCCAATTGCAAATTA